>BQNB010139579.1:0-17536 GCA_026074375.1 Tanacetum coccineum
TACATCTCTTTTCCTGGAACTATCTCATCGGGGCACTAAAGCTTTCAAAGTCACCAAAATTCTTGAAAGCCCGATGAAGATTTTTCCTTGCTCTTACCAAGAGGACATCCGAGTCTTGGATGTTCCGTGTCTCCACTTCTATCCCCCTTGACAAGCTCAAGTATGGGGGATTAGGTCAAGCTAAGTGACCTAAAATAAGCGCTTCGTGGGAGGCACCCCATGCTTATCCATAGTAGTATGGTAGTAATGAATAAGTGTTTGTGTGTTGTGAGGAGGCTCGCTCTTTCCTTTTCCATGTTTTGTGTTGTATTGTCCAGGATGTCCCGGATTTTTGAAGCCTCTCGTGCTCGCGGTTTTTGTCCTTCGATCACAAGAGCTTCAAATCCTCAGCTTCATTTTGGGAATCCGATATCCTAATCTTATCGACTAACGTTTATCTTTAAGCATACTTCATAAACGGCTTAGGATTTACGTAGAGACCCTTCGTAAAACATTGAGGACAATGTTTAGTCTAGTATGGGGGGGATCTTCAATTTGATTATGCATGCAGTCGTTGTTTTCACGTAATCCCGTTTTTACCACCAAAATTTTTGAAAAATACCAAAAAAATGAAAAAATTTAAAAATTTTCAAAAATAAAATAAGTGTTTTCTCACAATTTTGACTTTTCTGCTGGGTAGAATAAGAGTAAATTTTGACTCGATCGAGCGTGTTGAGCTCTAGCTTGTTCTTTAACTTTTAGACTATGCGTTTGCGAATATTCGAAAAATGATAGAGTTAAGTATGAGTTGGATGCTAAACAAGGATTATTTGGAAATCTTAAGAGCTCATGTGTGTAATTTGTCGCTTTTTCTCCCATAAGCTCTTAACCTGATTAATATACGTGCTATTCTTGGAGACTAAACTTAAATCAATAATTTTTATGTAGTATATAGCAAATTTTTTTGCCTTAGTTCAAATTTATACTTGAATTTTTCAAAAAGACGTCTTCCCTATATCATATATAAAAAAAATGAAAAAAATGATGATGGAAAATGAAAAATATATAATAAATATAAACTGTGGGCTGATAAAAGTTTGTTGTATCTTGCCGGCTCACAACCGATGTTACAGCCTTCTAAAGAAAGCCCATAGTAAGAAAAATCCAAGACTGATAAAAGTTTGCTGCATCTTGCTGGCTCACAACCGATGTTGCAGCCTTCTAAAAGGTCGAAAGTTACAATTGCATAAGTGTTTAATATTAAGTGTGAATTAATAAATAAAAGATCTCTTTTTGTTAAATTCAAATATGCTTTTGAACTTTGGCTATTCTATTTTATAAGCTATGTATATATGGGAAACCTGAGAGTTTTTTAATCCTAAGGTCCGTGAGTCCCGATACTAGTCTTTGTGGGGTGTCAAAAGTCTGGTCACTTAACCGCAAGGTTGGGATGTGCCGAGACGAAAGTCGCTTCATGGGATGATCTCGCCTTCAAACTCAATATTCTCGGGTGGAACGTGAAGCATAGAATTTTGCAAAACATTGATCCAAAGTTGAAATTCAAAATAGCACATACACCTAAGATATAATAATTGTCGGGAGTGAAAAGTTCACAAGTTGCAAATATGAGTAGTGTTAGCATCTTAACCAATATTTAGCGGTGATTTCGTTTTAAGCTTGGTTTGAAATAAGTGAAAAGTCGGGGACGATGAGTTTATCCTTTTTGGGGCATTCTCGGATCGAAATGCATCTTGTTCTATGATCCCTAAAAGTTATAAAATAACAAAAGTCAAACGTTCTAGTTAGTTGCTTAATATGAAAACTACAAAAAAAAATAAGAAAAATGAAAAATACAAAAATATGTGTAGGAATAAGCGTATGTATTTAAATGGTAAAAACGGGGCTTGTTGAAGCTATTGATTCTTAAATTTCCCTCGACGAACACTTTGCTAATTTTCGAGGTTCTTAGTCAAGGGGGATCGAGATTATTAGTTTTCTAAGTGCTTACTTCATAGCATTGCGTGAGGACACGGCAATGTCTTAGTATGGGGGATTTTGGTATGCATTTAATTACACATACCTTTCACCATTAAAATTGGACTTAAATGACCCAAAACGTACCAAAAATACATTGTATTTGTATGTTTTCACTTATATTGTGCTGGAAACGGATATCCGACAAAAGGACGAAAAATAAAGCCAAAAAGACAAAACCCAGCACGGAATGGAAGAGCGTGAAAAGACAAAGTCAAAAAATCAAAGCCAAAAGTCAAAGTCAACCCCGACAAAGTCAACAGTCAAAACCGGAGCCGATACCGAAGAATACTTAATGGACCCACCCGAACCCATCTAATGGGCCGGGTCAGTCCATTAGTACATTATATGAAGACTTTTAAGCCCAAGTATAAATAAAAGCCCAAATTGCCTTTTTAAACCAAAGAATACTAAAAGCGCATTTCGATTTAACCCCTGTTAGGCCCCAAAACTAGTTAACCCATAACTCTGTTAAGTCCCCAGGACTGTGGTTGTTAAACCAAGTAACACCATTGAGGGCCATTTATTCCAAGTACTTTAAACCTATTATACACCAGAAGGACCATCACTGCGAACAAATGATACACGTTGAGGGACTCTTTTTGCCAATTTCGTATACTTATACCCTGTTTCATATTAAACAGATTTTGCCGCCAAGTACTGTTGTCCTCATCCCAAACACACTCTGCGTGTGTTTTAAGCCTGCAACTAAACTCCAAATCCTTTCACACTACTCCAAAATCCTCACCCCACCTCACAAAACACCAAGACACCTTGGCAATTCCCTTGAACTCTATTGGCTAATGGAAACGACAAACATGATCAAGGGTTACAAATTGAAGACTTTGGGACCAAGGAAATTGAAGGGCTGTGATCAACTTGACTTCCTCCTCACACAGAAAACAGAAGAAACTAGGGTTTTAGTATAAATAGAACACTTATGTGGCTTATCTAGGGTCGAATTTTTGTTTAAAGTCAAAAACTTGTAAAACCTGAATTTGTACCAATCTTTATTATATTGCAATTTACATTTTATGTCATTTAATTTCCTGTCTTTTAAATACTTGGTTTTTAAATTACTTGTCATTTTTAAGTTTTCTTAAATATTGTCATTTAAGCTTATCTATCTTTAAAAACTGTTTTATAAGCTTTGTGGGAGCTTTTGAGACATCAAGAGCTTGAACAAACCTTTGTTTTCATTTTCTGCCCAAAAAAAATATATATAAAAAAAATAAAATAAAAATCTATCAAAGAAGCACTAAAGCAAGGTTTGACAAGGATGGCCTTGGGTTTTAGAGCTTATGGAAGCATTTAGGTTTGGTTTTTAAGCTTTGAAAGCTTATTGCATAAACTTGGACCATTTGTAAGTTTTCAATTTTTCATTTCATTTTTTTTTTGCATTTAAGCTTATTGTTACTGTTCATCTTCTTATCTTGCTTAGTCCTGCTTATTTGTTGCTTATTTGTATTTGTCATTGCTTGTTTGTGCTCTTTTATTATTTTTATGCCTTGTGTGTAAGTCTTTGTGCTAAACTGCCCATTATTGCTTAAATCTGTGTGTTTCTCAAATGCTTATTTGAGTGCTTATTTTTGCTTGCTACTTGCTTATTTTTGCTCAACAGTTGACGCTTTGCCATATTTATTCAAAAACTTGGCTTAAAACCCTTTTGAACAGCCTTAAAAGCCCATTTTAAAATCTAAAGGGGTGTTTGGGATAGTGGTCACATATTAGGTTAAAACCCCACTTTGGGTCACTTGGCCACTTTTGGCTACCCCTTTTGAGTTTGTTTTAATATGTTTTTCTAAGCTTTTTAGTTTTCAAAACTGTTTTTGAGTTTCTTTTATAGGTGTCCAAAACTGTGGTTTTAAAACTGTGGTGTCATAGTTCATTTAATTTAGCTCTTCAAACAAAATTTTTGAGTCTTGTTTATGTGTCATTTTAGAGTGTCAAATGTATTAGTCAAAAGTCTTTTAAGTTTAGTCGTGTCTATTTAAGTCTGCTAGTTGTTGTTAAGTTCCCTTTTAGTCTAAACTGTCCCTTTTTCATTTTTGAGTTATCAGATGTTAAATATGTTTTTTTAGCTTGTGAAAATTTGTGCACAAGCTCTCTTTGTGGTGTTCTCCATCTGTTTTAACTTTATCTTCCATTTTGAACTTATTTTAGTTTAGTTTTTCAAGTTTTAAGATTGCTTATTTGCTTAATCATTAGTTAGCAGTTTTAGTTTGTAAGTTTTTTTTTAGAAAAAAATGGTAAGTTTCCTGTCCTAATAAGCTGTTTTAAGCTTATTTCTTAAGATTTAGACATAGTTGCTTTTACTAAAGTTGATAAGCATAAGCTTATCAACAACTTTGTTTTTTTTTAAGTTTTTGAAAAAAAGGGAAGAGGGGAAACCTGGGTGAGCAGGGCTCGAACCCGGGTCTCTACCCTCCATCACCTTTCATACACACACTTAACCATTGCGCCCTTGGGACTTTTCTGTCCTAAGGTTGCAAGGTTTATTATATAACCTTGTTTTTCCCATTTAGAATGATAAGCTGTTACAACTTATTTACCTGCTTATTTGAGTAGCTTATTTCGTTTTCTTATTTTTCCTAGATAGATAATAAGTTGTTTTGTTTCCTGCTCAACTTTTTCATCATTTTTTCTAAACCAATTAGTATTTTTAACATTGATTTAGTTAATTTAGTTTTAATTCATAAAAAATAAAATAAAACTCAAAAAAATAAAATTCTTTTTCTGAAAATTTTCTTTTATCATTTTGCATCTAGGAAAATTAGTTTTACTTTCGTAGGGTCATTTTTGCAAAATTTTACTTTTTAAAGAACGGGATTAAAACCCCGTTTTCGTTCTCTCGTTTTTGAACTCAATTTAACTCCGTTTTCGTTCTAGTTTTTTTTAAACTTCCTTTTTAGTCAAATTAAGTCCATTAAAAGTGAAAAAAAAATCAGTTTAGGCTTAATTTTGAAAAATTAGGGTTTTTGGTGTGTCGTTTTAGCTTCCCGTTTTCATTTTTAGTATAATTTGTGTAATTTTCTCGTTTTTAGTGTAGATTGCTTTATTTTTCCCGTAGATTTAGAAATCCAATCCAAATCTTGTTCTATTCAAACATCAAATACCAAACCGACTCTCGACTTTCCAATTCGCTCCTCGTTGGGACTACGACCCGGGAATATCATATCCTATACTACTCTCGGTCTTATTGATTTTGTGGATTTTGATCCTTGTTATATATTTATATTTATTTATATTTATATTTATATAAAAAGGGTTCAATCAGCTCTAATCAATCACACATCAAGATAATAACCAAGTAAAAGATAATAAAATTGATTTTCTTGTTCAACAATATGAACAATTTACCTACTTGAAGAAGAATTTATTAATAACAGTTTTGCTAGATTTAACACTATTATTACTAGTCTTAAAGCTCTTGATGAAGGTTTCTCTAGCAAGAACTATGCTAGGAAGTTTCTTAGGGCTCTACATGCTAAATGGAGAACAAAAGTTACGACGATTGAAGAATTGAAAGATTTGTCATCACTAGCTCTAGACGAGCTTATCAGCAATCTAAAAGTACATGAAGTTGTCATGGAAAAAGATTCCGAAATTTATAAAGGCAAAAAGAAACGAATTAAGTCCATCGCCTTGAAAGCTAAAAAAGAGTCTAGTGATGATAAAACTTTGACATTCGGAAGCGATGACGAAGAATACGCTATGGCCATAAGGAACTTTAAAAAGCTCTTTAAAAGAAAGGGTAAATTTGTTCGGCAACCAAGAGAAGACAAGAAGTCATTCCGACAAAGAGATGAGAAGAAAGGAAAGAGTGATCAGAAATGTTTTAGATGCTGTGATCCAAATCATCTCATTGGTGATTGTCCAAAACCATCTCGCAACAAAGATCAAAAGGCTTTCATTGGAGGTTCTTGGAGCGATAGCGAGAATGACGCCAAAGACAAAACCAATGATGAAACTTGTCTCATGGCTCAATCCTCAAATGAGGTAACTCTTAACTCTTCTTGCTATAGTGATAATGCATCTTATCTTGATAATGATAATATGAAAATTGAGTACGATAGCTTATGTGAAATTAGCTTAAAACTTATTAACAAGAATAAAATTTTGAAAACTAAAAGACATCTTTTAGAAAAACAAATTTTAGAATTGAACGAGAAAATTAAGAAACTTGAGAGAAGTAATGAAATTGAGATTGCGTGTAAGTCATGTGAAGGACTTAAATCAGAAAACGCCAAACTTAAAGAAACTCAAGTTAAATTTGTTAAATTTGATAAAAGTGTTAATTCACTAAAAGAAATGTTAAACAATAAAAAGTCACCTATTTGCAAAATAGGTCTAGGATTTGATAGCGATAACGCGTCAACAAGCGGAACTAAAACCATGAGTTTCGTTGGATCGTCCGCTAAAAAAGCGACGGACGGATCCACCATTAAGGGGCACGGATCTACCTTACCTGGATCTGTGAGTCGCAAAGATGACCAAAAAGGGACAAAACAAGTTTTTAGTCTACCTTTGTCTTCTAGATCGGATTTTGTTATTACTAGGAAGAAACTAATACATAATAGCATTAATGAGTCAAAGAAACCGTCCTTAAAACCATCATTCAAAAGCGGTATAGGTTATGTCAAAACCGAGTCTAGATCGAAAACACCTCTACCTAGGAGAAACATTCCTTCTCAACTAAGATGCAACACACCTCAATCTAGGAGAAAATCTAGACAACCAATTCATCAAAACTTATATCCTATGAATTGGAACAACCAACAAAATCACGGCTATGTACATATGGAAAATTGTATCCCGTTTCAATATCCCAATCAATTACAACAAATGCAAGAGATGTACAACACTAACATTTTCGGACCCATGAGATATTGGAGACCAAACACTTGAATTTGTTTTTGTTGAAATAGGTATGGTTGAGAACATGCTTGGAACCGGATGAGTGGATCAAAGATAGTGGTTGCTCCAAACATATGACCGGTAACAAGAGCTTATTCTCTACCTACAAAGCATACGACGGAGGTAATGTTGTTTTTAGAAGTAACTTAAAAGGAAAGATCATAGGCAAGGGTACGATCTCTAATGACTCTCTCACTATATCTATTATAGAATACGTAGATAACTTAGCATTAAATTTACTTAGTGCTGGTAAAATTTGTGACAATAAGTGTCAAGTCTTATTCACGGAAGAAGGTAGTGAAATAATTAAATATGGTAAAATCATAGGAAATGGGATTAGGAAAAATAGTTTATACATAATGAAATTAGGAAATAAGTCTCAAGACAAATTATGTCTCGCCACGGTAGTGGATAACTCTACCTTATGGCATAGAAGACTTGGTCACGCAAATATGCGTTTAATTCAATCGTTATCATCTAAAGAATTAGTTAGAAACTTACCTAAGCTAAAATATGATAAACATTTTTGTGATGCTTGTAAAATTGGAAAGCAAGCTCATGCAAGTCATAAAGCTAAAAATATGGTTTCCACTAAAAGATGTTTAGAATTATTACATATGAACTTATTTGGTCCATCGGCAATTAAAAGCTATAGAGGTAATTTATACACCTTAATGATTATTCTAGGTATACATGGACTAGATTTCTAAAGACTAAAAATGAAGCTTTTGAGAAATTTGAAATATTAGGAAAGAAAATTCAAAACCAACTAGGTAGTTCTATAATAGCCATTAGAACGGATCATGGTCGGGAATTGATAATGAAATACAATTCGGAGCTTATTGTGATGCACAAGGCATTACTCATAACTTCTCGGCTCCACGTACTCCATAATCAAATGGGGTAGTAGAAAGAAAGAATATGACCTTACAAGAGATGTCTAGGACCATGCTTAATGAACAATCTATTCCACAAAATTTTTGGTGTAATGCCGTTGATACGTCAACTTATATATTAAATAAAGTATTAATTCGACCAATACTAGGAAAAACTCCTTATAAAATATTTAGAGGTAGGAAACCTTCTTTAGAATATTTCAAAGTATTTAGAAGCAAGTGCTTCATCTTGAATACTAAAGACTATCTAACCAAGTTTGACCCAAAGTCATACGAAGGTGTTTTTCTAGGATATTCTCAAAATAGCAAAGCTTATGTGGTATTAAATAAACATACAATGAAAGTCGAAGAATCACTCAACATGATATTCGATGAAAGTCCCCCTCCTACCAAATTATCACCATTGATTGATGATGATGTTGGTAAAGAAGAAGCCATTAAAAAGAATACCAAAATAGTAAATACTAATAATGAAGAAGATGAGTCGATAGAAGTTGACGAAATCGTTAACATTAAGGAGTCCAAAAATCATCCACTAGATCAAGTCATAGGAAATCTTAATCAAAGAACCTTAAGATCTCAAGCCCAAAATCATAGTAATTTCTTTTGTTTTATATCTACAATAGAACCCAAAAATGTCAATGAAGCATTAAAAGATGAAAGTTGGGTTGTAGCTATGCAAGAAGAACTAAATCAATTTGTAGCTAATGACGTTTGGGAATTAGTCCCTTTACCTATAAGTCAATCCGTCATAGGAACAAAATGGGTCTTTAGAAATAAATTAGATGAAAATGGTATAGTATCTAGAAACTTGGTAGCACAAGGTTATAATCAACAAGAAGGTATAGATTACGATGAAACATATGCTCCGGTAGCTAGGCTAGAGTCAATTAGAATACTTCTTGCTATTGCTTGTGCAAATGATTTTAAATTGTATCAAATGGATGTAAAAAGTGCTTTTCTAAATGGTTTTATAAACGAAGAGGTTTATGTTGCTCAACCTCCGGGGTTCATTGATTTTCAAAAACCAAACTATGTTTATAAACTTAAAAAGGCTTTGTATGGTCTTAAGCAAGCTCCCAAAGCTTGGTATGATAGACTAAAAGCATTTTTGACAAAACGCAAGTATTCAATGGGAATGGTCGATAACACACTTTTTACTAAGAAATCAAAGTCACATCTTATCATTGTTCAAATATATGTCGACGACATTATATTTGGTTCCACGAGTCAAAACTTGTGTGATGATTTTGCGAAAATCATGCACGACGAGTTTGAGATGAGTATGATGGGCGAGTTGAACTTCTTCTTGGGTCTTCAAATCAAACAAATGAAAGACGAAATATTTTTCAATCAATCCAAGTACGTCAAGGAGATGTTAAAGAAGTTCGGGTTAGAAGATTCCAAACCAACCAAGACGCCGATGTCAACGGAGATCAAGCGCACTAAGGACGATGAAGCCGACTTCATAGATAGCTCTAAATCTCAAGGTATGATTGGTAGTTTACTCTATTTAACTGCAAATAGGCCCGATATTATGTTTAGTGTTTGCTTATGTGCTCGTTTCCAAGAAAATCCTAAGACTACCCATTTAGAAGCCGATAAGAGTATATTTAAGTATATTAGAGGAACTAGTCACTTAGGATTATGGTATCCGAAAGGAACCGGAATAGAAACTGTAGTTTATGCTGACTCTGACCACGCAAGCGATTACGTTGATCATAAAAGCACTAGTGGAGTTTGTACGTTCATGGGATGTTGTTTAACATCTTGGTTCGCTAAGAAACAAACGGCCCTTGCTATCTCCACGACCGAAGCCGAATATGTCTCTGCCAGAAAGGCATGTCAACAAGCACTATGGATAAAAAAAGATCTCATCGACTACGGCATACGCCTCGACGACGTTCCGATTATGTGCGACAATAAAGGAGCTATCGACTTAAGTAAAAACCCCGTACAACAATTTATAACTAAACATATAGAAATTCGTTACCACTTTCTACGCGATAATGTCTAAAAGGGCAATATCTCTATCGAGAAAGTTGCATCCGAAGATAATATAGCCGATATATTTACTAAGCCTTTAAAACGTGAAGTATTTAATTATTTAAGATTAGGATTAGGAATGATGGAACTTGTCATGGATAGTGATCCTTCATCATCCCAAGAATAATCGTAAGCGAAAACTCTAATAAAGTAATTATTCAATATTCAAAAGATGTTAATTCTCATTAAAAGTTCCAATTACAAAACTTTCGATCATGAACATAATTGAGACTATGATTTTACTAGATAGTGAAAATATCAATAAAATGACCATAGATATCTTCAAAATCTACATGTATGGTCAATACATGAAAATTACAAAATCGATTGAAAAAGACAAAAAGAACAATCATCGAATTGCAACTCACACTTGTGTTGACGATGCTTTGTTAAGTATAAATGTTCATAAATGATTGTGTTATTAGTAATGGTTAAACTTATGCTAAAAGATAACACACTCCTTGTAGGATTGACTACGTTGAAATTCTGTAACACCCCCAAATTGGGTCGCAGCGGAATAAGGGTCTGAGGCGTGTTACTTCACAGATCAATAACACAAGATAATATAAGAACGACCAAAAAGTCGTTTAAAACTGATACATTAGATTTAATAAAGTATGTGTTACAAAAGCCCGGAGCTTTACTTATTTACTTGTTATTATTACAAAGATTTCCAGCCCATAACAGATATACAAAATGTAATGCGACTAAATCTTTAATGCATGCCTTCAAAATATAACTACCAATGTATCCTTCGCACCTCGTGCTTAATGACCTCCTGAAAAACATTGCATTTAAAAACGTCAACATAAAGTTGGTGAATTTCATAGGTTTATGTAAATGTATATGCAGGACCGCAAGACTTTCCCAGTGATAATGCAACAGATGCATACATCACAAAATGCAATTACGTTTGCCTAAGCTCATGACACCGAAGATGTTCAGACTTAATGAATAACTATATATAAAATATTGCCTACATTGCCTCGTGATGATGTTCAACCCGTACATCCAGTTTCCGACATGATATACGTTCTGTTTCCAGTGATAGCTAGGTCTACCGAAGGGAGGTCAATCCAAAGAGAGGATCTATCTTAATCTATTCGCGCTCTTTATTCCAGTAACTTGGCAGTTTCTTGTTGCATGGGCATAGTGGGTTATCGCTATTAGGCAGAACGTATTCATGTTAAAATGTACCACTTGGTCCAATTTGTATAACATGATATGTTAATTCGTATTTTGTTTGTTCGTTTTATATTTAAAAAGTCGTAAATAGGTAATAGTAGTGTAAGTTTATTTTTTCCTGCACGTTACTGCGGGGCGTTAATTTTTCGCGCGTTGTTGCGTGTCATGAATTCTTTTTTTTCCCTTTAATTTTGTGCGAGTTTATTTTGTCGGTCTCATATTTAATAGTGCGGATTTACCTTTTCAGTATCGTGTTTAGTAGTTTTTTTTATGGTCTTACGCGTTGTTGCGTGACGTTAAAATTTTATTTTTTTTATTTTTTATTTTTTTTGCGAATTTATTTTTTTGGTCTCATGGTGTAAAATGATGCGGGTTTTTTTTATCTGAATGCGTCGGTACTTTTGTAACATTTTTTTCCTCCCTATTTTGTGCCAACAAATTTAAAAAAAAAAAACTAATTGGGGCGGCCCAAATTTTTGGGCTGAATTCTTTGGGCTTCTTTTTGGCCCAGCACTGTAGCTACAGTGCTTAAAATGAACAGTAACTTGCAAAAGTCAACGCTTCTCAAATGATAATATATATAATATTACAATACCAAGTCATAAGAATAAAAATATCATTTTGTAAATTCAAGATGTTACTGTAACGTTGCACAGTAAGTAAAACGACAATTTGTAAGAATGAAGACTTACAACATAAATAAGATTATGCTACTATTAGGATCGGGGAGTAGTGTACCAAGCAATAATGAATTATAAAGTAGTGGTAACAAACCGTGTAATGTAATTATTGTTAGGCTTATAAACATAAACCGAAAAGAAAAAGTTGCATTGTTTTTGTGGGTCTTATCAGGTTGATCCGATAACATAAATTACTCAACCCTAACCTGACTCTATAACAATATCGATATCGGGTTCGTTTCGGTTCAAATATTTAACTCGATAAGTTTTTACAACCCGATTAGAACCCCGATCAGAAGAAAGCTTTATCGGAAGTATGCGGATCGGGTCTCAATACCCGACAACCATAATTAGACGCCCTTAGTAAAGGCTAACATATACTTAGTGGCAACATTCATAATGGATTACACGGATAAAGAACCTATAATGCGTTTGCTATATCACCTTATTGCGGGTGCCCTAAGGCTGGTTACAATGGGTCGGTCGACCTTGTGGTCGACTCAATATTTTGTCGGTCGCCACTCGGTCGCCTCCATTACAGGAGATGTGGACGACCCGGTCGTTGGTTGCTATTTGGGACGAGTGGGTCGTAGACTTGACCGAGTATATGCACAATAAAAAAATTAACTTTTATATTTAAACCCTTTATAATACCATAAATACCCCACTTATTTTACCATTTCATAAACAATTTATATATACTTTATTCATTTTCATCAACTCTTTCATCTTCTATACACTTTCAATTTCTACAAAAAAAAATTATGGCTTGTTCGCTTTCACATAACGTCGATGAAATCAAAGCTATGGTTCAGAAACAAATCTAGGAAGATAAAGTTCGTCAGCTAGAGATTATGAACTTAGCCGTTGAATTTGAAAATGCAAGCATAACTAAAGATAATCAGAGAAAAACATACGAT
The DNA here is from genome assembly GCA_026074375.1 of Tanacetum coccineum. NCBI lineage: Eukaryota > Viridiplantae > Streptophyta > Magnoliopsida > Asterales > Asteraceae > Tanacetum > Tanacetum coccineum. Next base: position 12,658 of record BQNB010139579.1, read on the forward strand.
GAATGCAGTGACATTCCACAAGAGAAACGTGATTCGATTGACACTTATTTGAAACAAAAATCTGATAAAGATTACGAGATGCATAACACCTTGTTTAGAAATACGACAAAAATAGAACGTCAAATGAATAATAAAGATGTTCAGATGCATGTCAAAAAAAGGACTATTGTTTTTAAATTTCGTATTGTAATTTGTATTTTTGTTAAAATGAATGAAATATCCCTAACGGATACTTTTCACCTTATAAATACTCCTCACTCTCATTATTTCTAAACACATCCTTATTTCAAAAACTCTCCTCAACTACTATTTCAAAACTATGGCGATTGAACCAAATGACGTGAGATTACAAATCCTTATGAAACTTTAAAAAGAATTGGAGATGGAAGCGCACTCAAGGAGCAAATGTTGAACTTGTTTACTCACTTTTTAGAACGAGTTCGACTACGTAGGTCTGAAATAATCAAGTTGGGTTCGCAGCATGATAATCCCCTTGTCGACCACGGTCGAGAAATTCTGGAAAGGCTCACATGAGCCGACATGCGAAACGCCATGAAGATGATGGCGGGAGGCACGAGTTGCATTGCATCATGACTGAGAAAGAAGAGTTCATTAGGAACTATAGGGCGACGCAAAATGTTGTTTGATTTCGTATCGTGTTTTAGATTTTGTATCGTGTTTTAGATTTCGTACCGTGTTTTAAATTTTGTATTGTTTTTAAATTTTGTATTATAATATGTATTTCGTACGTTTAAGCAATCGAATTTTATTTTATGTATTATTCTATTATTAATGAATTTTAATTTTATTGTTAATTTTAAAAAAAAAAAAGATGTAAGTCGCCTTAGTGTGATTAAAAAGCCACTTTTAAATCTTCGAAAAAAACTAATATAACAATAAAAATATAAATCGCCCGATGTCTTTACGTGCCGCAAACACATGTGGCCAAAGACATTTGCACAACAACCGTTCCTCACGTGCCGCCAACACATGTGGCATCACACTATTCCCACTTTGACCACAACAAAAACACTCAAACCCCAAAACCGTCAATTCACACACCAACAAAAACACACACGCACACACACACAAAAAACACAAATTGCTTAAAACATGGCAAGAGGATAGACACACACACATCACTTTGTCTCTATATTTCCGCGCGTGTACTCCACTGTCCGTCTCTAAATCACCGATCACACACTCCGGTAACCCAATCAAACCCCCTACTTTCCATGGCTGCTAATACTATTTCTCCGGTGAGGGTTTCACCGGAGAATAATGATTGTGGTGGTGGAACTGATGGTAAGAAACCGGTGTGGAGTAAACCTGGTGTTGCGAGTAGTCCGGTTATGGGTGCGGTTTCGTGGCCGGCTCTTGGCGAGTCGCCGAGTAAGGGTTTGATGAAAACGGAGTCCTTGGAGGCAGTTGATGGAGTTGGGGTTGGGGATGGACCTGCATTGCAAGTGGTAGTGTTATTGGTTGTTGTTTTAATTGTGCTGAACTGAATGTGCTATGATTACGTGTTTGTTTGTGGTCGTATTTAGGTTATAATAAGCTAATTGACACACGAATGTTGATGGATGGATGCTCCTGAGTTTAGACTTGATATTTAGTCAAACACAAGTGTATATGAATTGCTTGTTTTTCTGCTTATGCTTATATATAATGAGTTGCTAAATTATGAGCGTTTTAGAAATTAGTGTTTGGATTTGCTTATTGTGTAAATAAGGCAATAATACTCAAAAAAACTAAATATTACTGTAGTTGGAAAAGTTTAATCAAAGATATTTGGTTTAGGTAACAAAGGAACTTTTTAGTTTCATCTTAAATAAACATGTAGCTTCCTATCTACTTGGAAAATGCCTTTTTTACCTTAAAATAAGCAGATAGCAGAACCGCTTCTACTTAAAAATAAGTAGAAAAGCAGAAAAAAAGCAACCCGAAACTCCCCAATATAGAGTACTTGGGTCTTTGTTTTTTCATTGATTAACAGTAATTTACACTGAGTACCTGTAGCATATTGTCTGAATCTGACTGTGTGTGTTTGGTTGCACTAAAGGGTGAGTGGTACTTCTCACCTTCAATCGCACAAAACCAAAGAATGCTAATAACATAGCACCTGCCAAGCACAAGTCGATGAAGCGAGGTGGTGGGAGTTTTAAGTCGAATGTATCGGTTAATGGAGGGGCTTCACATACGTCATCAACAAATCAGGATTTGGTAGTGGATAATCCCCAACATTCTTCCGGGAAACCTGGTACTGGTGGTTCGGAGTCTTCTCCTAGAGACAACACACAACAATCACGAAAAGGAAGGCCATAGATGGTAATGGACCACCAACGACCAACGTTCTTATAGAAGGAGCAATAGTGGGCAGCATTCACGTGGAGATGGTTCTAACCATTATAGCAATGGTGGTAAGCGGGATCAAGATCGTGGTAATAATGAATGGAACCAGCACAGCAGAAGTTTTAACGGCAGAGACACCAATGTGAACCCTCAGAGAGGTTACGCTAGGGGGTATGTTAGGCCCACTGTACATGCTCCCGCTCCATTTATAAGTCAGCCAATGCCTCTGCCAGTGCGGCCTTTTGGCAACAATATGATTTATCCTGGTGAGGTTACTGTTATTAGCTTTCCGATGCTAGGTTATTTCTGTCAGTTGGTATAATAGTTTATTCATCTTGCAGAACTTCCATCACCAGTGTTCTATGTTCAAGGTCCACCACCGGAGGGAAGTCTACCTCTTGACCATTTGTATTCAGCTATAGAGTTTTCTGGAACCTGCCAAAAATGGATACACCATTGTTAGAGCCCACTTTCTTAACTTTAGTTAAATTAATTTATCCTTATGGGTGGTCCTTCGTTGGCATTATGTGAGCGGTTTACTCCAGATTCTGTTTACCGTTGCGAGTGAATTAGTAGTTGTCTATTGTTGGGGACACTAACTTTTAGTTGGTTACATGTGATATGCTAATGTATGTTTTTCGTATTATGTGTTGTTGGACTTGTAAATCATTGCTGATCAACCACCATTGTTTGTGAAATCATTGCTGGTTGGGGACCGGTTGGGCTACTTTACCTATATGTCATGAAACAAACAAACCTCACACAGATATGAAGATTTTGATAGAAAAATGATTGACATTTATAGCTGAATACATGCCTAGTTCATTTACAGTTTAGGACATGGAGTTCACTCTTGCCATGTGTCTCAACATACATACCTTGATTTAAGTCTTTACATCATTTGATGCGTCTTTTCGAGCTGAGCTTCCTCTTTCACTACACAGACCAAGCTTTATCCCATGGCAAATGACAACACAAACCTACATTAGATAAACACATCATAAATTGGAGGTCGAAATATAGCATAGCAAGTCAACATAAGAAAGATTAAGGTGCTGTTTGTTTATTAAGAGGCTCTGAATCTGAATCTGATTCGCACATCTGAATCTAAATATTCGATAGAAAAGTCTGAATCTGATTCTCATCTTAATCTGAATAAGTGGTCGAGAAGTCTGAATCTTAATGAAATAAAACTGTTTGTTTTGGTAAAAATGTATAGATGTGTTAAACAATAGTTTTTAAAATTTAAATATAAAATGATTTCATTCGCACAAAAATAAATTTTATTAAATAAAGAAAACAAATTTTATAATATAATCAATTTAAATTTAAAGTATTTAAAAAACATGCATTTTAAACAAAATATAAATGACTCCGAAACCGTACCATTCAATTTGAACAAAATATAAATTGGCACATATCATCTTATACATTCTTCATATAACAAAACATATGCAATCATTCTATTTAATACTTTTAATACAAAAGATAAAAGTGAAACAAAAAAAATCAAAAAACTAACAGCAACGTAGAAAATAAATAAAGAAAAAAAAGAAATTAAGAGGTGTTAAGACAAACAAACACTCTTAACAGTGTTTGCCTCTTACGTCTCTCTCTGAATGACCTGAAAAAAACAAACAGTCTTAATGACCTAAATGTCTAACCGCGTCTGAATGAGTCAGATTAAGATGCTATTAAGAGGCATTTTAGAAAAAACAAACACCACCTAAGACATGTTCCCTTTTCTTCTTTTATTTGTATTCTTTATGCTTCCAAGTCTATTTAAGTAAGTTGGAGCCACAAACCAGAGCAATCTACCAAGTTGCACACCAAATACCTCATGCAAAACTCTTGTTTAATAGGATAAATAGATAGAAACAAAATTAGTCTATCCAACCCCACCTTAAAAAAGGTTGAAGAAATTTTATTTACGGTAATATAAAAAACACTTTGGGTCAAATGGTGACAAAAGTATTTATAGCCACTATAACAAATTTGATAAAAATTGGGACTTAACAAAAGTTTAATATACCTGTGTTTATGGCTCTACAAAAGAAATTAGCTGAAGCAACCATTGTTATGACAGTGGCTTTGTTGGTACAACCTTTTTGTTAAAGTAACCCTTGGCAATTGTCATTTCTTGTTGTTCAGTATCTCCAATTCCACTTTATCCTTGCCTTGTTCCTAATTAGACAACATAAATAGATAACATGATTCAACAGAGACAACCCTAAAAATCAATACCTTCATATAAATCATTATACTGAAAGTTCAAACTAACAAAACCAAACACTCACAATATGGCCATTTACACTTCCATTATTTGTATCGACTGAGTTTGGCTCGGATTCTAATGTCACATGCTGCAAAATAAAACAAATTTCACATCAAAGATCCATGCTGCTAATTAACACACCACCCACCATAACTAAACATTCATTAACGGGTAATTAAAATCAATTTACGTCTATCTAACAGCCAATTGAAGGGCTAAACAGAAAGAGTTACAACTAACGGTGTATATCAA
>BQNB010139581.1:7229-17536 GCA_026074375.1 Tanacetum coccineum
TGCTTGCAGAAGAGAGTCGATCAAAAATGATTTTGAAACAACAAGATCCAATGGGTTTAGAAAAGAAAGTGAACACTAAACCAATTGACTATGTTGCTCTTAATAAACTTTCTCAAGATTTTTGATGAGATTGTTTAGCCCCATCTAGGATCGTTTTACTAATAACATCATAAAAATGCAGCAGAATATAAAGAACAATGATGTTATTAAACAAGGTTTTTTTTCATTGAACATTTTCCCTATTTACCCCAACCTATAACATGGGGCTACACCAACTACTATGGTGTACTAACTAACTAACTAACTAATATACAAAGCACACACACTTTGTAATCAGACTCTCATTGGAGAAGTCTGTGTTTTCTATGGATGGATAGATTAAACTATGTGTCTATGTCTCTTTATATAATAGAGACCATAAGACGTTACAAAGGAAAACTTAATTGACACTTATCAACATTAATTAGTATTCAAACCACATTAATGATATTTATCTTCAACTTGTAACGCTTATCATTAATGATATTTATCTTCAACTTGTAACGCTTATCATTAATGATATTTATCTTCAACTTGTAACTTCCTATAATGTTGAATAAGTCCCAGATTAGTCCCTCTTATTTCATTCGTCTTCATTTTGTCTCATCAAATCAAGAATCCCAACAATGTGCAATGGTCCTAGGAGCTGCAGCGGCTGCCTGAGGCATCTAAAGTGCATGCTGAGGTGCTGGATTAGGCTAATCATCCTCCTAACCTACATGAGCATCATGAGGAACCTCAGGATCAACCTGAGCATCTCCACCTGTAGCTCCAACTTGCTGCATCTTTGGACCCTCAGCAACCCAGGCCACTGTATCTAGAAGTCTCTCACATATCCTCAGTCTGATTAAGTACTCTGGATTAATAGTCGGTAACTCATGAACCTTAACGGTCAGAGTCTGAAGGCTCTGCTCTATAATTACCCAAAAATGTATCTCCAACTGTGCAATAAAGTGACCTCCTCATAACTGTGCTCCCGCCTTCCTCCCCCAAGCATGTCTAAACAAATACTGTGCAAGCAAGTAGGGGACATTCACCACTGTCCCTTCATCCATGCTCCTAAGAAAGAAATGGTCAGTAGTAGTTACCTTCTCAGGCGCGTGACCCTTGCCATAGATAGTGAAGGCAATCCACCGATAACATAACTTCCTTAAAAGCTCTCTGATCAATGTATATGAAGGAGCTGAACCCAGAAAGTCACCCCCAAAAGAAATCCTAATCCACAAATCATCCAACTCTGCGTTAGTGGCAATCACTCTTAAACCAGCCTCTCAATAGGCTCTAAACTCATCGGTCTGCACTCCTCCACCGTGTGCAAACCTAGAATAGATTTAAACTGCCTCAAACTCAACTGCATTTTATCTTCTCCTAACTGAAACTGGAAAGTATCAGTTGTGTCGAGATCAAGAGCACCCTCTCTAAAGCGAAGCGTACTGAAAAACTCCAAAATAATCTCCCTAACCAATGGTCCACAAATCCCCAACAACTCACTCCAAACATAACTCGTGAACAAAACCTCACCATCATCCCTGCTGGGATTTATAGATTTGATGACACAAAAGAATAAAAGAATGAAACAAGAGGGACTAATTTGACATTATGGAATTCTATAAAAGATGGAGGATTCTACAAGATATGCTAAAGAAGGAAACAAGATCAACATTGAAGAGTTGCTTGAAAAGGTAATGACTATGATTTGAAAAGATTTAGTTTCCTAATAGTATTATGTTTCCTTTGTAAATCTAGATATCTCTATTATATATAGAGATATTAGGGCGTAAGTTTAGTGTGTGCAAGTTAAAAACGTGTGTGTGTGCACCAAAGTGTAAAGATGTAGACGTCTTTTGTGTATGGTTTAGCCCCAAGGATCTTTGATCCCTGTTAGTTTGTAGATAACCGTTCTATACTGATCATATAGAATTGGGGCTTGGAGTGTATGATAATGAAGAAAAACCTTGTTAGTAACATTGTTCTTATTTCGCTATGTTTTAATACTTTGTTATTAATCTTATGAACTTTGTTAATGTTAATCCTAGATGAGATCTAAACAATCTCGAGTTATAAATGATCTAAGGAGTTCTAACAAACTCCATAATCCCCCCTGTGCTGCATCCTCAACCTCTTAGCAATACCGAGATCACCATCCTCAATCTCACTCATCCTAGCAAAATCTAAAACCTGAACCCGATGCACCTTCCTATAGTAAATCTTACCCAACCGGGTCTCAAAATCCAGCTGCTACTCCTTAATATACCCTTGAGTGTCAAACCAAAGCCACTCATCTATCTCATTCCTGAGAGGTAATGCTATATCTACAAAATCATTTTACATTTTTAATTAACAGGATATGATAAAACAGACTGTCTGGTTAGAAGGTTGATACAGCATATTTGGTATAACCAATACGCCGTATAGGGAATATTAAAATTACCCATTATCCGATATTTTGCAATACAGAATATTGAGGTGGTTAGGCTAATACGCCGTATTGAATATTCCCAATACGACGTATTAAGGATACGCAATATTAATTTAGAAATAATACTCCGTATTAGGGATTTTCTATTAATATGGATTTAAAGAACCTAATACTCCGTATTCGTTTTAACGAGTACACTAACAATAATAGGGGTTAAAAATCTAGTACGCTGTATTCAATTTTAATAAATACGCCGTATTGGTCTTGCAGATATGTGCGCAAAATTTCAACTCAACTAAGTGCGCAACTAGTATAGCATGGAGAAAGTCTGCTTAACGTTACCTATTTTGGTCTCAACATACCCCAAACAAAATTGATGAAATCAAATAACATCTATTTTATAGCATCATTTATCCTATGTAATTAACCCATTTTGTATAATTATTGCAAAGAATTGTTACTTAATCATTTGTATTTGAGAATTGAAGTAATTACGGAGTACTTGGTTAATATTAGCAAAATGCGCGCATTCTGAAGCTTAAACGAAGATATTTTGAAGATTAATATTCAGACAACCAATACGCCGTATCCATCAAGGAAGATAACTCACCAAAGACCACAAAGGAAACATGATCAGTACGCCATATCCAGAGAAGACCAATACGCCGTATTGAAGATATAAAAGGTGAATATTCTGGAAGATATCAAACATGTTACCTATTCTAAGAAACCCCAATACGCCATATCCAACACATTGGATACACCGTATCGACACCGACTCCAGACCCTATAAATACAAAACTCAAAAACGAGTTTTAAGTGTGCTAAATCATATTCTCGATACCTAAACTACAAAGTCGATTTTCAGAGGAGAAAAAGAGTAGAAGAGGTCTCGCAACGCATTCCAATCCATAGGAGACAACGTGTAATTTCTTATACTTTTGTAATCGTTCAGTTTTTGGTATCATTCGTTAACTCGGTTAGTTTACCTTGGCTAAGCCATTACTCTTGTATTAATTATGATGTTTGAAGGCTAATACCTTTGGGTAAGCCATCTGTAAAACCCCATATTTAAGGTCACTACTAATTTTCAACTAATATTTAATTTTTTTAATTTCTAAAATTTTACTTTTCACTACTTCGTCGTTTTATATAAAAATCGTCGATTTTAAGTAAAAAGCGCTATGATTTAAAAATTTATCCATTTTTTTAACGATCAAGAAATCAATGACTCTGTATTCGGGCCTTGAGTGCCAAATTATTTTTATTTTTGTATTTTTCGCTTTCCTCGTGTTTTAAATTGCATCAGAGACAAAAATCACGGTTTAGGAAAAAGTATCGGACTAGAAAAGGTAATTAGGCCTGAGGTTAATAGGTATCACAACACACCCCTTTTATTTTTTTAGCAACTAATAAACCCTCCATGTATAAATACATCTTTACTTATTAAAAAAAAACACACACCCACGGTAATTTATAAAAACCATCAGCATTCCCCTCTTTTTTCTCCCTGGTTCGACAACTGTAGCACTAAATCCACCATTATCACCTTAAAATCTCTACCAAATCCCTTTCATTCAACCTTAAATCACTACTACAACAAACCCTAATCATCCCTCATCCATAAAAACCAACATGCAAGTGTTTTAAAGAAAATAAAAATTTTGAAGATCATCAAGATTTAGGGTTTTTAATTGATTAAGGGCTCTAGGGTTATCAAGAGTTGAATTAGGAGTGATTGTGATCAAGATTAAAGCAAGATAATCTAGTTAAGGTGTTTGGATTTTGGAAGCAAACATAACCCATCTAGGGTTGTGTTTGATCTTTTAAAAGCATCCCATTGTAAGTTAAAATTATCTCTTAAAACCCTAACTCATTGATTAGGTTTTTATAAAAGTGCATGTTCTTGATTTTTATTTTTATGATCATGCATATAATTTTTATAATTGATCTTGGATTAATCTTGAATAAGGATGTTATGAATTAGTAGTTATGTTACCTTGTTGTAATTTGGCCTTGTGATGGATTAATTGAGGATTTAGAAGTGTTTTGGTTTGGATTGGAATGGTAAATTGCAGACTGTTTCCAGGTCACTAGGGAAACGTGTTGTTTTCTCAAAAATTTTGGCTTAGTTTCTGTAAAAAAAAATACATGGGTGGATAGATATATGTCTTAGGTACATATGGAGAATTAGACGCTTTCGTAACGATTTCGGATGAAGGAGTTATGGTCATTTTACGGTAGGAGGTCAATTCTGGATTTGTTGTTGGGAGACATGTTTTTCTCCATAATTTTGTACAGTAGGTCAAGGTTATAAAGATTGGTTAGGAGTTATGACTAAAACGGAAAAAGTAAGAAATTCAGTTAATAATCTGTTTTGATCTTCAGTTAGTAAAAGTTTATTTCCCGTTCATTGGTAAATAAGTTGAATGATTGGCTGAATGTTTTGAAAACTAGACTCATATGGTTTTCCAGGGGTGAAAAACTCACCTTCATATCTTTTATTTATTAAGAGATATGGTCCTATGAATGTGACTAAATTCTGCAAAGAAAGTTTTCTGTTTTGTGTTAGTGTTAGTAATTTGACCTTTTCTAAAAATTGGTAAAAAATTGGAATGTGAGGCTTGATGTTATGGAAAGTAGACTTCAAGGCCTTTCCAGGGGTGAAAGCCCCATGGCTATATCTTTAATGGTTTAGGAATTATGCTCTCATGAAAATGGCTAAAATCAGAAAATTAGCTTTTACGTCTAGGTTTGGAAAAAATGAAAAGTATGACCACGTATGATTGAGATAAGAATTAAGGGGTAAGACTTAGTAGATTCTTATTTTGATATGACCACAGGTTAGACATCATTAGACTTTATAAAAACACTTTGGTTTAGTCTTGGTGCAATATTGTTCTTGTTTCGTATTTTATTAACTGGTATTGTATAACTATTCTGTTATAATGATATCATATATCATTCTAAGTCCTGACTTGCTTTATAGGTCTCGACTAATCTTTGGAGTCATCTTCTCATACTTGGTTTCTCATTCGATCATCTACATACGATTAGTTCATAGCCTCGCCTTTACAAATTTAAATATTTTGTTAAACCCCAAGAGGGAGATACATGCTAGTTTTATAAAACGAACACAAGTAGTTTTTCGGTATGCTGGACCTGATAAATTGATTAAATGCATGAGTACTTATTGCCTAAAGACCTCAATCGTGAACTGTTAATTACTTATGATGGGCAGACACTAATACAATTAATAGATCTATTGGCTTGACAACCCGGTTTGATGTTTGGGGATGCATCCGTTGTGGAACACCCAATGTACGGACATATTTGTATTGAGATTTGAGTAAGTACATGGCAATGTACCGAACTAACACGGGCAAATGTTTATTATTATTATTATTCTTATGCACTATATGCGGTCTAAATGTGTCGGTGTCACGAGCTCATTGCATTAGTTGCTAATAACTTTGTGTACAACAAGTTACTCGATGATTATAAGACTTGTGTTCAAATCTTTTATATTCATATAAACTCTATAGATTCACTCAACGTTTCGTTGACTTTTTAGTATGTTTTATCTCAGGTAATCAAGGTTGAAGACTTGGAGCACACGAGGAGGAGCTTACGCTATTTCATTTTGTTAAATTGTTTTTAAAGTTCCATTCCTCACTAATTCAATTAAAATATGGTTATGGTTTTAAAACATGTATGTTGGTTTTGGTTATGATCCTGTTGGACAACTTTTGCACTCTGAAATTACCTTTTGGAATGGAACATGTTTGATAACGTCTCGTTTTGAGTCGTTCTATTTAATACATGAAAGTTGTACTTATTATTAACACCCCATTGTTGGATCCGAATCTTGTTGTAAATTTGGGGGTGTTAAAGATTGGTATCAAGAGGCATAAGTTATAAAGAACTAGGTCAAAAACATTTTTGTACCTAAACTATAACTTTATTTTTCTAAATTTTTCACGCGCAAAATACTCCTCGTGGTTCCCGCTCAAGTCATCATAAGTGATTACCATTTTTAGTATTCCTTCTTCATGAATACATTATTGCTTAGTATTTATTAAATAAATACTATAATTCATATCGAGATATACCTTGATAATTAAACTTTATATCAAAGTTTTCATATTTAATTACATGTTTAAATAAATTATTATTAAATTATGTATATGTTTAAATAAACTAATATTAATTTATCATATACATTGTAATGCATTTCATTCATTCGTATGTTGCATAAATTTTATCTATATTCTGACCTTATATGTATTTATTTTTCGTGATGACAAAATATCATGGCAAATTTACCTCCCCCAAATAATGATCCAAACATTCCCGAAGACGAACATGCTCCTGCTCCTTAGCATGCTCCCATTGCATCTAACCCTGCACCTATTCAACCCAATGACTATTTAGCTGATGATGAAGAAGAAGAACCCATATCTGAACAAACTCCTGTTGCTCCTGTTGGGTTTGCTCCTCAATGGATTGGTTGGCAAGACCCGAATAACAATAATGGATGGTTGGATGAAGATGATGACAAGGAGCCAGAAGAAGATGAGGCGGATGAAGATAATAATGAGGAGTTAGAAGAAGAAGGGGTAGGTGATGGTGAGGAAGAAGAGATGGAGAGTGATGACAAAATAGATAATTTCGAGGTTATTGACCCAAATGAGGCTGAGAAGGGTAAACTCCCACCTTTTGAGGCTGCTACCATTGGCACTGGAATACTGGTATCCCTCACTGGACATAGACTTTTCACCAAAACTCAGGTTCACATGGGATCGTCATCTTCTGCCACTACTGGTTACAACCTCAAGGATCTCACTCCAAGTCACATTAGGAGTGATCTGAATGCACTTCATCATAGGGTTCGACAGATTGAGTAGGATGACATTCATGAAGAGAACAATAGGCTGAGGATGATGTTGGACTGTGGTGAGAATTGTATTAGAACTACTAGTGGGAAGCTTGATTGTGCGACATGGTACTACCGCCATTTCAGGCAGTGGGAAGCTTAACTTCGGCCCGGAGGACGAAGTATCTCCACCGCGCCACCAAAAGGAAAGGCGCGGAAAGGATAACCGTCGACCTCCAGTATTCGGTAGAATCGGAAAGAAAGTTTCGGATACTCAAACGACTAACTTGCAGAATTTGGACACTCATGAAAACAATGACTGGCGCATCAGCGTCTGTGATAGGCTGGGCAGTCGCGATGTCCACAGCATGCTTGGACAAAGGCGCTCCCCGAGTGAAAGTCCTCCAAGTTCGGACTCCGAGGACAGTCGGCGCAAGCGCCGCAGAAGAGTAAGCTCGTCCTCAGAAGACTCCTCGGACAACGAGGACGCAGAAACGGGACACTGGAAATCCAAGAACAAATATCGTGATGACGAAGACGAAGATATGTCCCGTCCATGGCGTCGCCAAAAGGTCGACGCATTTACGCGGCGCATTAGCGATTTCTCGGAGGATAAGAAAAGGCGCATGCCTGCTAACGTAAAAACTTATGATGGGACAGGTGATCCTGACGACCATCTAAAAATCTTCGAATCGGCGGCCACTATTGAAAACTGGCCACAACCCGTGTGGTGCCACATGTTCAATTCCACGTTAGTAGGAAACGCGCGGAACTGGTTCAGCAAACTACCACGCAGAAGCATTGATGGGTTTGAAGAGTTGCGAAGGGCATTCCGCTTAAATTTTACTCAGAGGAAGAAGTGTGCCAAGAACCCTGTCGAGCTTGCCAGGGTGAAACAGCGCCAAGGAGAGTCCACAAGCGCCTACGTAGAGCGCTATAAGGACGAATGCATACACGTCAAGGCGTGCCCCGAAATTCTCAAGATCTCAGGGTTTATGAATGGAATAAATAACCCAACCCTAATGGGCTTTGTCCCATTAATTAGGTGAATAACCAAGAGGCCCCACCGTTTATTTTAATAACTAGTGGGCCCCTCTCCTGATCATAACTCGTTCGTAACGGGTGTTATAAATACCTGCACGCGTGTGCGCTGGCTGGACCTCATGGGCCTAAATCCTTGTCGTGATAGCCCACATGTTATGGGCCTCCCCGTAGGCAGTATCGTTTGGGCCTTGGAAGTCTGTATTGGTGTTGCTATGGCCCATTCGTCATCGGTCCGGGTGTAAATAGTATTCGTAGGTCGGGTTCATGACCCAAGGTTGGACTATACGTCATCACAACACGTGCGCAAACCTCCACTTCCTCCTCTCACAAGTCTTCCTTTTATAACACCAACATTACCATGACGCCTGTGGTGGTCACCACTGACTTGTGAGACACAAAAACTAACATAACTGTTATTTAATATGGGTGCTTGTTGATGGGTCATTACTATGGGTGATGGTGGTTGAGTAAAAAGCAAATGCGACGCTTAGTTGACGATAGGGATGAGCATTTTGATTCGAATCTCGGTATTGAACCGAAACACCGTCACCGTATTGAAACGATATATGTTTCCACTACCACTATAAGAATGTTGGCGATTACCCACAAAAATAACACACAAACGTTAATTCGTGGGTACTTACCCACAGTTTACCCACATCTCGAGAATTAAATGATCGATAAAAATTACCCACTAATTTCTGACATATTTACCCATGGAATTACCCACATAATTGTCTTTCGTGTGTAACTTGTTGTAGGTAAAATATCAACTGTATATTTTTTGCCACAAATCACCCATGTGATTAGTTATAGTGGATAAATATATTGTAGGTAAATTTTGGTTACACGCGAATTACACACATTCATTGTGTTCGTAGGTAGCTTTTAGTGGATAATTTGTGGGTAAATAGATACCCATTAACATACACATGGTTTGTTTTATGCTACTTGACTCATGGTACTGAATTTGAAAGCAAAAGCCTTGGTTAATTTTGTTAAACGTGCTTTAAGTTAAGCATTTAAGGGTGTCTAGTTGTAGAAAACTTATAAGCATTATTAAAAGAACGTAAAAGATCTCAAGTTGAAAAACTGTTGGGGCAAACAAAACTTGACGTGATCACGTCAGCCTTTGCAAAAAGTGGTATGAGTAAAAAAAAAACAATCTTAAAGCGACCAAATAGATACATGGCAAATTATAAATAAGTCAGCCTTTACGCGAGTATTCGTTTAGTAAATTTTTATGCAACAAAAGAAATTGTACATTATGCTATTACTACTATGGTATCCACAGGGTGCCGCGACAGGTACCTTGTAATTAAAAGTTTTAGCGAGAAATGTTTTATGAATAAATATTTCCCGCGGCGAATGAAGATAATATTATATAGTTTAGCGGTACTGGTGCATTATCTCATATGATGATACATGTAACAAGGGGCGTTTGATGAAAAGAAAAAATGAAAATGAGAAAAACGACATATCCGACGATAGAAAGAAAAAGTAAAAAAAAACCTCCAAACTTGCAACTAAATAGTGTCATACTTAAAATATTAAGGTAGTTAAAGGGTTATTACCCTTTTGTTAAATTAAATTATTGTGAAATTATAAAACGAGTAAACTACACCGTTCGTCCTTGTGGTTTGCGTTGACCAACGTCCATAGTCCATTGATCAAAAAAGTTGCACCATCCGACCTTAAGTGGTAAACGTTTTCCGCCGTTAGTCCCCCACTTTACCCAAGCCTACAAACGATTGTTAAGTGCGTTAACCACAAGGGTATTAACGTCTTTTCACCCCTCCTTTTCTTCCCGCTTCTTTCTTAACACGTTTCCCCCTTTCCCTCTCTATTTAATACCCTGACCTAACCCTACTAAATCTCTCTCTAATAAACACCCCCAATTGCACCCACCACTTCCACCATCACTCACAG
>BQNB010139583.1:0-17535 GCA_026074375.1 Tanacetum coccineum
AACAATGTAAGCTTTGGGCTTTTGTATCGAACAAGTTTATTTAATCCAATGTATCATTTTTAAACGACTCATATAGAGGACGTTCTCATATCTTGTGCTGTTGATCTATGAAGTAACACTCTCTGACCCTTATTCCGCTGCGACCCATTTTATGGGTGTTACACTAGGTACAATATCATAAGTGATATATACATTAACTTTAAAATTTATAACAAAAAACCCTAAACCCCTAACCACTAAATCATACTCCAAAAACCGTAAACCCCTAACCACTAGGTATAATATCACAAGTGATATATTCATAAACTTTAAAATATAAACCAAAAACCTTGACCATTAAACCCTATACCAAAAACCCTAAATCCCTAACCACTAGGTATAATATTACAAGA
Organism: Tanacetum coccineum; assembly: GCA_026074375.1. NCBI lineage: Eukaryota > Viridiplantae > Streptophyta > Magnoliopsida > Asterales > Asteraceae > Tanacetum > Tanacetum coccineum. The sequence continues at coordinate 393 of BQNB010139583.1, forward strand.
GATATATACATAAACTTTAAAATCTATACCAAAAACTCTAAACCATTAACCACTAAATCCTATACACAAAACCCTAAACCCCTAACCACTATGTATAATATCACAAGCGATATATACATAAACTTTAAAATATATAAAAAAGACCCTAAACCCCTAACCACTAAACCCTATACCAAACACCTTAAACCCCTAACCACTAGGTATAATATCATAATCATAAGTGATATATATACATAAACTTTAAAATCTATAACAAAAACCCTAAACCCCTAACCACTAAACCATATTCCAAAAGCCCTAAACCCCTAATCACTAGGTACAATATCACAAGTGATATATACATAAACTTCAAAATATATACCAAAACCCTAACCATTAAACCCTATACCAAAAACCCTAAACCCCTAACCACTAGGTATAATATTACAAGTGATATATATATATAAACTTTAAAATCTATATCAAAAACTCTAAACCATTAACCACTAAATCCTATACACAAAACCTTAAGCCCTAACCATTATGTATAATATCACAAGCGATATATACATAAACTTTAAAATATATAAAAAAGACCCTAAACCCCTAACCACTAAACCATATACCAAACACCCTAAACCCCGAACCACTAGGTATAACATCACAAGTGATATATACATAAACTTTAAAATCTATACCAAACACCCTAAACCCCTAACCACTAAACCCTGTACCAAAATCCTAAACCCCTAACCACTAGATATAATATCACAAGTGATATATACATAAACTTTAGAATCTATACCGAAAATCATAAACTCTTAACCACTAAACCCTATACCAAAAACCCTAAACCCTAACCACTTGGTATAATATCATAAGTGGTGTATACATAAACTTTAAAATCTATACCAAAAACTCTAAACCCTTAACCACTAAACTCTATACCAAAAATACTAAACCCCTAACCACTATGTATAATATCACAAGTGATATATACATAAACTTTCAAACATATACCAAAAAACCACAAACCCCTAACCTCTAACTACTAAAACCTATACCAAAAACATTAAACCTTATACCAAAAACTCTAAACACCTAACCACTAAGACCTATACCAAAACCCTAAACCCCTAACCACCAAACCTTATACCAAAAACCCTAAACCCCCTTCCCTAAGCACTAAACGCTATACCAAAAATTCTAAACCCTTAACCACTATATATAATATCACAAGTGATATATACATAAACTTTAAAATCTATACCAAAAACCCTAAATCCCTAATCACTAAACCTATACTAAAAACTCTAAACCCCTAACCACTAAGTATAATATCACAAGTGATATATATACATAAATTTTAAAATTTATACCAAAAACTCTAAACCTCTGACCACTAAACCGTATACGTAAAACCCTAAACCCCTGACCATTAGGTATAATATCACGAGTGATATATACAAAAATTTTAAAATCTATACCAAAAATTTTAAACCGCTAACCACTAAACCCTATACAAAAAACCCTAAACCCCCAACCACTAAACCCTATACCAAAAACCTTAAACCCTCAACCACTAGGTATAATATCACAAGTTATATATACATAAACTTTCTTTACCACATGTGATATTCTAAGACTATTTGAAAACAACATTAGCCTTTAGACTTGCCAATCTGCCTTCAGACTTGCCCTGACATTGTAATATCACAAGTGATAAAATAAATAATAATAAAATATCATGTGATAAAAGAATATAATGTGACATTAGTTATGGTATTCCACATATGATTAATATTACATATGATAAAGCAATATAATGTGACACTAATTGTGGTTATTTTTAAAATTCTTAACATGTAATCAATGTTATTTATCACTTGTGATATTATATTGTTTGTAGGATTAAAAGGGTTAAGCCTTTTTAGGCAAATTCTTATTTTGCCCAATAGCAATGCAAACACTTGTTTGATTTTAAGACTACGTCAAATTTCTATTTTCATAGTTTGCTTCCTTTTTATTTATTTTGGTATTTGTAAGTAACACTTATTTATCTCTTGTGATATAACACTGTAAACAAGATGAAGAGTATTTAAATTGTCGTTCTTAGTCACTTAAGAGTAATATCTCATATGATAAAGAAATATAATGTGACACTAATTATGGTATTCTACATAATGAGTAATATCACATGTGATAAAGCAATAGAATGTAACGCTAATTTTTGTATTTTACATATGAGTAATATCACAGGTGATAAAGCAATAAGATGAGCAAAAGTTTGCTTAATAATGACACTTTGCTCAAAAGTTTTGTGTTCTTTTTGAAATTTTTAACATGTAATCAATGTTATCTATCACTTGTGATATTATACTGTTATGACATCCACTATGATGAACCCTTTAAAAGGTTTATATATGAATACATCATTAAATTATAAACTTTTACATGTTATAAACCTATTTCTACTATGGATAAACATATTCATAAAGCTTTTAATATCATAAAATACAACTAACAATTACAAAAAGAAATATAAGAAAGACATTAAAAAATAGTTTAGACCTCTTCAAGATCTTAGACCTTTTCATTCCACCTAGGATTGAAATGGTTTCTCACTATAGTTGACAAATTTATGGACCTCTTCAAGAAGTTTTAGACATATTCATAAACCACCATAGTGGATGCTCTTAGTAGGAATAAAAAAGTTAAGCCTCAAAAGCAATGCTAAATTAATGTTAAACTTGTTTGATTTTGAGAATACGTCAAGTTTTTGTTTTTATAGTTTGCTTCCTTTTTATTCATTTTTTGGTATTTGTAAGTGACATTATTTATCTCTTGTGATAAAACACTGTAATAAAGACGAAGAATATTTAAATTTTCGTTTTTAGTTATTTAAGAGTAATAATGTCATGTTATAAATTGTCGTTATATTAACAAACCACTTGGAATAGAAAGCAAGGTTATAAATAGCGTGAGGCGTGGCGTGGCGTCATGGCCAAGCCTCACGCCTTAAAAGTCATGGCGAGTCATAGCGTTTTTTAATGTGTGACTTAAAGCGGCACAAAATATGAAAGCACTTACAAATTTATATATTTGTATCATATTTCAAATTTATTGAGTTTACAAAAAGTGTCATACGTAAGTAATAAAGTCAAGAAACTATCTTTATCGAAATATTGAGTTTTCAACAGTGTTGTAAAAATCGGTCATGGCGGCCGATATATCAGTGATATATCGCTTGGCGGTGGTCCACCGCCACGATTTGCAGCAAATCGGCCAATCTTGGCGTTTTGGTCAAAATCGGTCAAACTCGGCCGAATTTTGGTCAAAATTGGTCAAACTCGGCTGATTTTTGGTGTTCTGGTTTTTTTGATGGTGATTTAATTTGAGAAAGAAAGGTTGTTTTATGGTGGAGGGGAGGTTGAAGAAGGTGAAAAAGAAAAATACGGTTGTGTTTAAATGCATATAACCTAATTATAAATTATTTATTGGATCAGTTAAACGGGCCTTAAAAATAATTTATTGAGCCTTATTGAAAGTATTGAAAAACTTAGTTAAAACTGTAATATATAACTAAATATATAATATATAATTAGAACATTAATAAAATTATTAAAAATAATAAAAACATTAATAAAATTCTTAAAAATATATTAATTTTGCAGATTTTATATCAAAATAAATATTCAAAATTTTAAAAATAAATATATTCTTCGTGTTGTTTATTACTTATTAGTCGTTAAGATATTACTAACTCATTTATTTTTTTTAAAATGTAAATTCTTATCATTTAAGTGGTCTACCGCCGAGAAACCGATTATATCTTGCGCCAAGACCGATTATATCGCTAGGCCGGTGGGATCGACCGGTTACGAGCGAATTTTTACAACACTGGTTTTCAAATATATTGAGTTTACAAAAAGTGCGAAGCGTGACTTAAAGCGGCACAAAAACGATTTTTATCGAAATTTAATTCAAAAATGCTGTATGGTACGCCATGAGCCTCGTTTACTGTGCTTCATCACCGTTTTTTAATTTCTTGCACTCTCACGGTAACGCTCTTAAGCATACAACTTTTGCTTTATTGCGCTTTGTGTGGTGGTCACGCCCTCGTGCCTTTTGCGACGGTCTCCTTAGCTGCGTCATGGACCGTGCCTTTTTAAACTATGGACAGAAAGCAAATAATAACCAACTACCTTACGCCCAGACCAAACGAAATAACCGGGAAGAACTGTTTGGAGTTGTTGTGAAGTATTTATAGAAGCAAATTATATAATCACTATTACCTCATTTGAGCTGATCCTAAACCAAGAGTAATCTATCGTAAACTATGATTATATATAACAAAAAAAACTTGCAAATGATCCAGACCCATTATGTGATGCAAAATAAAACATCACTCAAGTTGTAACTATGTTATCATTATGCGTGTATTATAATTTTGACTTCAACCTAAGGTTACGTAAAGTCGCGAACAATATAATATAGTTTGATTTTTAACAGCGTTTCTTGTTTTTGGACGTTTTCGCAACATTTCTAAGCTGGTCGTGGAGTACTTTAGATAGACACGGCAACAAAAAAAGAGGTTCTGGGTGTCGCAACCCAAAAAATAGCACCTGATTCTATGGAGGAGAGTGAATCCATGGAGGGTTCAAGAATCTTACTACCAACTTTTGACAACTAACGTGGAAGAATGAATGATTGGTATTGTTCAGTGCGAGATACAGGAAGACGTTATATATTGTGCAAGCTTAACAGTGAAGAAGCTAATATTGTGCAAGCTAAACATGAAGAGCTAAAGGCAATGTTTACAACTAAAGTGGCTGAATATGACGTCATGATAATACTTAGAGCAAAAGTGGCTGAATTGGATACTGATATGAGTAAATATATCAGTTGTGATACATAAAAAAATTATACTTGCATACTGATATCACTAAATACCAGTACTAGTATTAGAGTCCATTCGATTAGAAAACTAAATAGGTGACTAGAACAAGAGAAGTGCTTCTACACGAAACTGTCACATGTTAGCAGCTAAAGGGAGTGTTTGGGTAAGCTCATTAATGATGCTCATTAGCTTGTTTGAGAAGAAAAAAGACAAATTAGCTTAAGCTACAGATCTGGAGCTTTTTGCAGATGAGTAAGATTTTTAAGCTTAAGTAAACACCCCTTGAATAAGACCAACAAAAGGGAACTATATGATAATACCAAAGATCAGAAAGGGTGAAGCATGGATAATCATTACCATCTAACTGGTAAGCAACACAAGTACACATAATTTGGTGCCATTAACACTTAACCTCTAGCAAGTAGCATCACTAGCTAAATTCATACACAAAATTGTGACGTTCTTAATATGCTTGTCTAATTGTCCTAAACATCACATACATATACATATAAACAGTTTCAGAAACTACCAGTTCTAGCAATTAGGCAAGCTGCAACATCATTCTCTGTTTAAACCACTTGTCATGATGAACTTCTTTGGATGTTTCTGCTGTATGAGAAATTAGATATTCGGATAATAAGCTTTGTTGCAGCTACTCCACAGAGCTTCCTTCTTTTTATGTTGCAGCGGCTCAAAAAATGATTATTTAGCCACTAAATCATTCCATAGTTCATCATGATATACACCATAACCATGTTTTTGCAACTTGAAAAAGGTAGAAATCAAATAAACTGTTTGCTTGAACACCCCAATATATGATACAACTAGAGCCACAATCACATTGCATTTAATAAGAGCTCGATGCCAAACACCCTCGAAGCTAATTTCTACTACACAAAAACACATACAAAGATAATAATATAAAGCAGTGAACTTTACTATAAAAAAGATGGTATTTTTAAGAAGTTCTGATTGTAAACCGATAGTCACTCCTGTTAATGCTACCACTAACAAAATCTGTTTTTAATAAGTTTGGCCGATTTTAATTACCTACGAGTACAAGTAACTAGTTTTGTTGCAGCTACTCCACAGAGACTATATTACCTACGAGTACAAGTAACTAGTTTTGTTGCAGCTACTCCACAGACACCTTAGAGGTGGCTTCTGAAACAAGCGTTGGAGGCAGTGTGGCACAATGGGTGAACGTGAAAACAAGTTGGATCATTCGATTATACTTATAAACCTTGCAGCAACATAAAGGGGTGTCTCCCCATTATGATTCCAAAGGTATATCAGATATGAGTGTTTCTCAAGATGAGGTTTTGCATCGTCTGCGTACCCAAACTCAGATATAAGGTGAATTCAGAGATCTATGACCGCCTAAGGTGATAATTGATTTAACAGCATTAGAAGTTGTACAAAGATGCGGCATCTGACAGTAGTAGCAAAGGTTAGCAGCTATCAAATAAGCTCAACTAGAAATGTTTTATCTATTATACACCGTACCCTACATTAAGATCAGAAAAGGTGCATTATCTGGAGACTGGAAATACTAAAAGTGTACAGAGATTTACCACAAGTATATTGAGCATCATTGAAGAAAAAATTAAGAACAAAATGTGTACTTCTTTCGTCATTAACTTGTCGATCTATAAATTCTTGCCTGTGAATAATGCCTTTGTATGTTTTTTATGCTCAGATATAGTGTGCCTGAGTAGGTAAACTGATGGTTATCTTGGAGCAGAAGCTAATACACGTTAGAACTCATTTTTATCTAAAAGAACTAAACCAGAACTATGGATAATAATTAAACCAAGAATTGTACAAAATTATCATCAACAATACTAGTTAATCACTGATATTCTTTATGAAACACACAAATCATGAAGAAACCTCACTATACTATAACCAAATCATTAAATTATTCAACGAATCACCCTAGAAAACATCAGATAAAGTAAAAACATCCATTAATAAGACAAAGAATTCACAGAAAAGATATAATAACATTAAAATCAAACACCACAATTAACCAATATCACTGTATCATTGATTCAACTTATTTTAAACAAATCTTTTGGTTGTTAGATTGTTATTATAATTGAACCGGGTTAACACGAAATATAACTTTTACCCATATCATTATGTATACAGCAGAAGCTATATACATAATAACTTTGGGTATACACTAATCACCAAGTATAATTTATAAGGCTCATTGATATAAAGTATTATATCTTTTGTATGCTCAAAGATAGTGTACCTGAGTAGGGAAGTAACGAATGACATATTGACATTAGCAGTCTTTCCTCTCCACAACGCCACAAACCCCTCATCCTTGATCGTTCTAGAGAAACAATCTCCAATGGCTTGTATCGTTGAGAAAGACGTCCAGTCTTGAGCATCACATCTTGGTTTGGATCAAAAGCTTCACACGCTCAATTGGAGCAGCAACGGTTTTGGAGACAGCAGTAGAAACACCACCCATAAGAAAATTAACGGCAAAACCAGCAAGTCATTTATCAGATGGAGCTTGAGCTTGAACAAAAACAGGTGAGTAATTTGCAGCTATCAGTTTCTCTGCTACTGGATAACTAAACGCTGCATTTGTGCAATTCCCATAAGTGAACTGCTTCTGAGTCGCAGCTGGCCTCTGGATGGTACCATAACAAGATGGAACATCCTGAGAAAGGGGTAGCTGGCTGGCTAGTTTAATAGCAGTTGCAGAATGCGGTTCAGTCATTGTGTTGAAAACAATACCCTGCAGAAAAAACATTTAGGACTGTTAAAAGAAGGCATACAACATTTAAGCCGTTCATCTGTAACAAGCAGTTTGACAGAAGCACGTATGTACCAAACTGCTTACAGAAAAGTTGTTCCTTTCCTAATAAAAACAAATAGGTAATAGGTTTTGCACCATTGCTCTGATTGCACATGACGACTTCCTATTGTTTTCAATATAGTTAGTTTGTAGACAAACAGTGGCAGTTGTTAGCCACAAAGATGGCAATCCCGACCTATATTTTTTTTTTCTAAAGTAGCTTCTACTAATCAAACAACACCTTAGAAAACACACCATACATATCCAGGCTAATCAAACACTAATCAACGAGCTTCAATACAATTTTACAGTTCTCATGGAACATAAATAACCTCATTGCAGAACAAGCTTAAATATATACTCCATAGTAACATCTACTCTCACTAATTAGCTTACTCATTTCAAATCTTAAACATCACGTCCGATAACACTTACTTTGAACTGATATCCAGTATATATAATCTAAAACAATGCAAACCCATAAAACACAAAATTGACCAAAAAAAATCACCAAAACAATTAGGTCAAATTGAACTTAAAAACAACACCTTTAAGATTTAATAACAACTAACAAGTTCGTATTATAGTCAGTGAGACAATAGCCTTCTTCCTAGCCAAATTAGCAGCATATCCAGATGACGTCATCTGAACATAGCATCAGTATCATCAATCTGATACTGAAATCGGTCTTTTTTTGGGAATGACGAGGGTTAATTTGTGTATTTGTGTTTATTTCGTGATTTTCATTGTTAATTTGTGCAAATTTTTTGATTTTTTTAGGGTTTGACGTGTAGAGAGAGAGTGTGCGATTTGTGTGGTTTTTTGACGGGAAATCGGGGGTAGTTGGGTGGTTTACATATTTACATTTTTAGTCTCTCTGTCATGTTTCAAAATTTGGCAAGAATGGTCCTTTCGTGTTTTTTTTCCTTTGATCTGGTCGTACATAATCAACGGCTCAGAAGTGTCTTTTGGTATGTGGGAGAAAAGTGTATGCAAAATAACTTGACTTATTAAGATAATGTAATGTAATTAAGAGATAATCATAACAACTAATATATACTTGATAATTTCTATTTTCCTGTACGCAAATTAAAGAATATCCAAAACTATGTCCACTAAAAGAATATTTTACTACCTTTGTAATCTAATTTTGGTGTATCATTTTTCTATTTGCAATACTTCAATCACAATGTGACCATTATTTCACTTCCACTGTCGATGAGTCGCAGCCATAAGTTTGGTGTACCTATCCTGCTAGCCATAAGGCTTAACCAATGTGGAACAATTGACTAACCTTGGTTAACACCAAATAATGGTTCTTGTAACGTCCAATAAAAGTCCCTCTAACAAAGCTATATAGCAAAATTAGGATACAGTCGGTTAACCTATAACTCACATTGACTGCAGCCGACATTTGTTGATACATATTTGGTGTCAATCCCACGTGTTATGTACATGTATCATTTGCATTAACTTCATAACTTGACTAACATAAGTCAACCAGACATGCAAACATAATGTATCAAGATTAAAATTTAATCAGATGTCATGCAAGTATTAACAAAAAGTTGAGAATTTTTTTCATCCAACATGTTTTTAATCGGATTTGGTATAATGGAAGCTAGATACATATTTTGATGCCTTACATGATACTTTCAACTGTTGGATGACTTTAAAAATGTAAAATAGTTGTATGACATCCTATAAGTATCCCTTTAGCATTGTTCAACTCTAGTTAACCAGCTTCAGCTTGGCACATTTGTTCTGTTTTGTTGGCATATAGAGAATTACAGAGGGTGGAGACCAGCGGACCGGATTGATTGTACCTAAATTAACTTGGAAATAGAAATGACTGTAGATTGAGGTTGCAGACATTATTGATGATGTTATTTACCATTCCGACCAATTGAACTGTCACGTCTTTGCTCCCGCGTAAGTTTTCTTGGGAAGTTGCATTGCCAACACATGGAAGAATATCATCTAAAGCTGTATGAGCCATCGGGTATTCAACCCACTCGTCTATCGCTACACACGTCTCCCATAATGCTACAAGAATAAGCAATGACTTTAGTGTAAGTTTGATAGTTTGACCCTTATTATGATCGGGTTGTGTTTATATCTCAAACGGGTCATATGAAAAAAAAAAACTAAAAGGTCAAATGGGTCAAACAAGTTACAAGTAACCAAAGTCATATCTTAATGCACAGAACTGTTTGGACCCATTACCCAATAAGCCCAACCCCCTATACTGCTATCCTTATCACCTATCATCTAACCAATGGATGAACCTATACAAAGATAGAAAAAAACATCACGTACTTGTGGAGTGCGAGAAATAAGCCACATAATATCACTGTAGCAGTAACGAGAATCCATCCAAGAACCTCCAGGCTGTGAAATGGAGATTTTGGTTAATAATAAACCCATATAAATGTAAGATGTAGATTAATAAAACTGAACTCATTATGACCACTTACATGTAAACAAGAAACTGTAATCCTAGTAGGGAGAACACTACAAGAATTTAGGAATATAAGTGTATGAAACTAAACATCAGCTTCCATCTCGAAAAAAGATGGGTCTATTTCCCGTCTATTCATACAAATTTAGCTCAGTAGGTCCCATCACATGAGCAATCAAGATCTGTTTTTTTAACCATGCCTGGTATGTATTTAGGGGCGGCAATGGGTATGTTTTTGCTTCAGAATTTTAGCTGTAGTGGGATTAGGTTGTTTGTGGTCCCTGCTATAGTTTATATTTGCTAGCGACCGGTCTCGCTTACACGCTCACAGCATTGAAGGCGCTGTATCTGGTTTTAGTGAATCATTGGCAATGATTCATTTTCACAGTAACAAAATGGTCAAAGTCAAAGATGATTAAAGTCAAAGTTAAATGACCCAATCCTAGTTATATATATGGTTAAAGTCAGTCAAACGACTCAAACTGATTATGCGGCTCTCTAAAAACCAAAAATCACAGTAAGATACAGTAAAATACAGAATATTGCATAAAAAGCTTGTAGATCTCACCACAGCCCAATTCCTTCAGCTATACAACCAGGAAATGATACGATCCTAGGCTATGCTTGAAGCAAACTGTGAAGATGATTTTTTTCATATGTGTACATCACTTATGTTAGATTTTTACATCACCACAACATGTCCACAAGATAACTGCAATTCCTTAAGCATAAGAAAGGATTCACATCGTTTTTGCTAACCGAACACCTTATGGAATTGCATTCCGATTCCCCATTCCATTATAATCGCAAACCAAACACCTCTCAGGCTTTACAGTGACAAATGAGTATATTTACAAGTTAGGAAAAGGAAGCTATTAGCAAAAAGAAAACAAAACTGAGTGTTAGTCACTATTTTGACTTCAGATGCATTGTGAAATCTGAGATTTCAGATCACAAACCAAAGGCAGCAGCTCAACAGACAACTTATGTGTACATCTAATATCTTCCAAACAAGAAACTAAACCGCAATGACGTATTGAGAAAAAGAAAATGACTAGTTAACGAATGAAACAGCAAAAATTAAGAATGGGCATATATCGAGAACAATAAGAATTACGAACATCTTAACAGAATATACAAGTACTTAAATATGCTATTACAATCCAAATGTAAATAGATACAAAACGAGTCAAATACAAATAGAACCAAAAGACGTATGTGTTTTCCTCATACTCCTAGTCAAACACAAATGAAACTGAAAACTGCAGAGATGACATGTGCCTCTATCCACCATGGCATGCACCTTCACTCCTTCATGGTTCTGAAATGAAATGCATGTTCATTAGTAAGTTTGACATAATAACTTTTGCACACATTTGTAAAATAACTTGTTGCTTGATAAACCTTAAACCGTATCAAAATGCTAACACCATTTTACAAAATCTAGAGATCATATCGAACCATCATGACCAACATCAATTCTAATTTCGACCTTGGTCTTAAACTAATTCGCTGTTTATTTGATGCATGTCCTGTTTTGGGCGTTGCGTATCACAAATGACAACATAGCAATTTTCTATAGCGATGTATTGAGTTGGGCTCATACATCTCCTCTTCAACAGGTTTATCCTAAGTTCTTAACTACTAATAAGAACACAATGAATCTATTAAAAAGTCTATCATCTCATATTAGTTTTGAATTATAGGTTTATCCTAGTTACAGGTTTACCATAACAACAAATTTCCTATATCTAAGCAATTAAAACAACATAAGATCATACCTTAAATAGAAAGTAGAGTCAAACACGCGCAAAAGACATAATGTACTGGAAGCAACTTTTAGAGCAACGTGATCCCAATTCACGAAGCGTGCAAAAAGTCTTGAACTTGAACTTGAACTTGTATTGAACAACTTTTTCATCCAACTCAAGCATCATAAAGGAGTCCTCTTCCCTTTCTCCCAAAACAATACACATTACGCTTGGACGTATCCCCCAGTGTGTTTCGCCAAAGGCCCTTAAAACATCCTTATGATCTACAAAATATTTGAACCGCCAATCCGTAAACCCATTCCTCATCTCGTAAACACCCAAGTGTTTCAGATGCTCATAGTCCCAGCATATAAGAAGCAAAGACTCGGCAGACTCAAACATCTTGACATCACCATACGACTTCGAATGCAGCTTCGGAAGTTGTACTTGTGTTAAAACTGGACGCTCGTTGAGATAGACTAGCTTACAATGCGTAGGCAGCTCCCCAAGCATAATGTTGAGCCAATGAATCTCCTCACCCCAACACACCCCAAACCCAAACCCCACAAAAAGTACAACAGGATAAACCTCGGCACAATCACTACAATCATCTCTCTCCGAACAAAAAACCCGTAAGCGATTAGTACGAAAGTCATCAGATTTCTTCTAAGCATGAAAAACCTTATATCCCAACGAATTCCTAGGATCAAAACCTTAAACTCCCATACTGACACTTATAAAGCCTCTTAAACATATGAATTGTAGGATTACACACATATATCTTCCTAAACGGCTTTTCGCCGACAGAATAAAGTAGCAAACCATTGCAAGACTGCATAATCTCAAAACCATTACTACCCTCCCCTAAACGAAAGTTAGCGGGCCGAAAGCGAGACGTTCTAAAAGAGAATAAATCAGATCCGGAATCATGAAAAGGGGACCGCTTGATGTATAGAGCGGAGGCAGGGTCGATTTTAGGTCTTTGGCTAAGAAGAAGAGTGAAATTTGGTTCTTGTATCAAGTTTAGCCAGTGTTTGGATACTTGTTTAACAGTTAAAAGTGAGATGATGGGAAGTCTTACCAATATCTCGATAAGAATGTCGTCGTTTGAAATGACGGAATGTACAGCCGGATGAAGCCCAGAACATCTTCTTATCAGCTGAGTTCTGCTATCAGGGTTCATGTCGTATATCATTTTTAATTTTTTTTGTTTTGGTTTTCAGCTTCAAAAGGAAAGAAAGGGTTTTGACTTTTCAAAGTGTTAGAACCCGAAGACCTAAAGTATCACTCACTAGTGACAACTGACAAGTACATAGAACGGCGAAGACCTAAAGTATCACTCTTCGAGTGTGACAACTGCTATAGTACATAGAAAGGAGTTAAGGTTTGGCGTTTTTTCAGTATGTATGGGCTCAATGTGTTATGTTGTATTGGTCGCAAATGCTGAGCTGTGCAAGTTGGTTTAATGTAGTTAGAATTCGGGGGTGTTTGGTGTGTTGCCATGAATCATAATTGGTGTTGGATTTGGTATGAGGTGGAATAGGAATATGACAATTTCAAAAGATTTTTTTGGTTTATAAATTTGGTTTGTGAATTGTGTATAAATTGAAGAAGACAAATTTATAAATCCCACCCATTTAGCTTGGTATGAATCTATGGGTTTTCTGACAAAAAATCCATTCCAAATATCACAAAATTAGTCAACCAACATTTAGTTTTAAGATTATTATTTTTCTTTCATTCTATAACCTCTTAACAAACTGCCCCTTAGTATCTTACAATAAATCTCAACAAAGTATCACTTTGTTCTATGACTAAGGGGGTGTTTGGTTGTGCGTTTTGAGTCTGATTAACTGATTATCACGATCTGAAAACGCAAAAATCTACTTTCAAGTGTTTGGATAACAAGGTTTAAAAATCGCTTTTTTGCGTTTTGATACACCCAAAACGCAGTTTTGGAAAAGCAGAGGGTCACCTGGTTTTTACAAACGCCATTTACTCATTCAAATGAAATTACTTATTTATCCCCAATTTACCTAAATCGTTTCTGATAGTTGCTTTTGCATTTCTTTTTCATCATCATGGTTTGGTTGTTGTGTGAAGATAACATAAAAATGACTTGTTTGAGTAGTGCTGCTGTGTAAAACACATAGAAGCTAGCATGTGTTTAAAAAACCCTAATAAATTCTAGTTGTAGTTTCACTTAAGCCCAACAATGGTTTAACTTTTTTTAAAGCCCATACAACAAAATAAATAAAATACATATACATTGTAATATTGTATGGAAAATTTAATGGTGTTGTGTCTATATAGCTGCTCGTAAGTATTATGCAAAAAAAAGTCCGATGCGTCTAAAAAGGTATATCAAATATATAATGGAGTCCTTTTTGGTAATTTTACAAGTTAAACTAATCAAAAATTTAATTTACCAAACACTAAAAAAACTGATTATCTGAACACCTGTTATCTGACTTAGTTGCGCGATAATAACAAACGAGCATAATCAAATCCAAACACCAAATTTTAAAATCTACTTATTGTAACATTCCCCAGTAGATTAATCTAATTATGCTATACCTTTTCAAAACGCATATAATTTAGATTTTTAATAAGCAATTCCGCAAAACACCTCCCTAAGTCACAAATAGCTCTATGATTAGCTTGTTCGTATAAAGTAATGTGCCATGACACTATTCTGTGATCGACGATAACGACTAGTCAAAATCGAATAGCAAGCCTACAGACATCACGTCGACTGTTCTACCTGAAGGAGGACGATCACTAGTCTTTAATTTTAACCGCTGGGCATTCTTAATATCCAAAGGACTCCCTATTACCTAGTGGTCCAAAGCCTGACTACCCGACTGCAACGTTGCACCCGGGCATCGCGGAACACTGAGCCAATAAGAGGCCACCTGCCGACATTACGTCACATGTCAGGTCAACACTATGAAATGTCACCATCATGTAGGCGGTGAGCATTATGTAAAGAGAACCGAACCGATGAACCGAGAACCGAACCGAAACCTGGACCCAACCCGAACCCGAATTTTAGAATCAGCAGCAGATTCGGTTCACGGTTCTCCTACTATCTTCAAATTTTTGGTTCTTCGGCCGTACGGTTCGCTTCGGATTGATTCCGCGGTTCTCGGTCCCGGAACATGGAAGAACCGCCCCTGCTGTCTGTCCTTCAAATATAATTGGAATTTTTATGACATATTTAGTCTCTTATTTGATACTTTCAAACATTCATCGTTTGGTTCTGAGATGACACTCTAGGTAAATGAAAGCAGTAAGTAATAACATCGTAAATGAAACGAGGGGTCGATCTCAGCTCTCGAAAGCAAAGAATGTCATCTGGAAAAGAATTATGCCCGAGTCACGGTGTTAGACATTGTCCATTTTTCTAAGATAGACATAATCTTGCATTCGTTTTTAGCAACTTTGGGAGCAATTGCGATGCAAAGATAGATGCTAATCTATGTTATGATCTATTTATAATTTGCCACCATCCTTGCATTTTCTTATCTCCAATGGCTTTGGGCATATTAGCTAACTTAAGAAAGTATTTGAAACCAAAAAGATAGTTTTTTTCTTCTTATATGCATTCAACCAAATATGTACTAAACAAAACTGGATATATACTGGCGTGGCCTATAAAATAGTTCTAATAGTTTGGAGGCCTCGATGAAAATCATTAAATATTTGGTTGACAATGATTTTTAAATACTTCTTAAAAATTCTATTGTTCCAAACGCAACTTATTCTAAGAGCATGACGCAGTTGAGTTTTTTTGATGTTTTTTATAAATTATCGGTTCCAATCGGGTAGAACCGAAATACCCAAACCGGAACCGAAACATGATCTTTGGTTCGGTTCTGGTTCCTCAATATTTCAAATTTTGATTCTCGGTTCTCTCGGTTTCAGTTCGGTTCGGTGCGGTTTCGGAACCGTGCTCACCCCTACCATCAAGTACACATCCTTGGGATAGTATAAATACCCCAAGGACATTTATTACATTTTCAAATGATTCTCAACAACCATATTTATTGCTCTTATTTATTTCACACATATCACCTCGCTTATTCTCACGTCGAAGCTTAGTCTTGGGGTCAAACCACAATTAGAAATCGTTGCTAAATTGTGCATTTAGAAAGAAAATTGTTAACAAAGTTGCAATTTATTTTAGAAACAAAAAAATTAGTTGGTATTCCTATAAATGACCATAAATATTTGGTACTAATTTAGCAACCACTAAGCAATTTCGTTGCATTCTCAAATTAGTACCGGTTGAAATAACATCAATTGGTGTTAGTTGTTAATTCGACCGGTGCTAATTTTAGAATACAACGAAATTGATTAGTCGTTGCTAAATTAGCAACAAATATTTATGGTCATTTGTAGAAATACCAACTAATTTTTTTGTTGCTCAAAATATTGCAACTTTGTTAATAATTTTCTTGCTAAATGCATAATTTAGCAACGATTTCTAATTGCTGCTACTGGCATTTTTTCTAGTAGTGAACCTGGGATGAGGCTAACACGTGTTCTACCTTGTGTGTAGGAACCAGAGGAGAAGTCTCTCATACCAAGAAGGAGTTAAAGTAGATCCGCAGCCGGAAGGTCCTCTTGTGTCCGGAAGCTGGGGATCAATGATAACAACAAATATTTAATACTTTTTAGTGTCAATTTCCCCTAAAAATACTTGCAATTGTCTTATAAATACTCGAATTCGATACTTTTACGGTTATTTCGTTGTTTTTAGGTATAATGCAAGTATGTGACAAGAAACACGGAAAAGGGACGTAAAAATGAAGAAAACACGGATTCTTACGAGGCTTTACGGTGTAACCCCTACGATAGTGTTATGCCATAACATATTTAAGGCAAGACACATCACCCAGTAAGATTACGACGTAACCACACGCAAGGTTTACTCCGTAACATTATTATTATGGAAGGCTAAGACATCTGAGTCAGCATTACGGCGTAACATTGGCACTTGATTACGCCGTAACATCCTTTAAGCCTGCAATATGAAAAGTGCACGTCAGCAGTTTACGGCGTAAACCTATAAAAGGTTACGCTGTAACATATTCAAAATCTATAAATAGATGCCTCATTCAGCCACTTTATCATCAAACATTCTACAGCAGATCCAGGGGTGATCAAGGCCTCCATAGCTCGAAGAATTCCACTAGAAGTCCAAGGGAGATCATACTTATCTTACT
>BQNB010139585.1:0-13950 GCA_026074375.1 Tanacetum coccineum
ATTAAAGAGTGAATTTTCCTTAGGGAATTTTCTTAATTGCTCTTGTTGAAATATTATATATTAGTGTATATTTTAGCGTATCAAATGCCATTGCTTTGTTGATGCATTCAATCGGATCTTCTCTTTGCTGAAATGTAGGAACAGCAAGACCAGAGTCCAATTAAGGAAATTCAGCTTGAGATTGAAGTGTCAATGGCGGAGACATGAATAGTTATGGAGAAACTGATTGTTGTTGTGGATTGACTGGAGTGTGATGGTGGTGATGATGAATAGGTGCTGCATAAACTGGTGTGAATTGTTGAGGAGGTGGATACATTGAAGAACTTGAATGTTGTGGAGATTGAGAGGGATTGTAGAGTTTGAGAGTTGGCTACCAATGCAAGAGGATACGGATATCTTTCACTCATGATACGTACTTCATTAGCATGTCGTTCATGTTGACTGAGGTATGCATACAACTGATCATAGTTGGTGGTATACAAACTCTTTACTAACTTCACATCAGTGTCAAATTTGCTCCATCCGGTGGAAGAGCATTCAGAAACTTGGTATTGACTTGAACTTGTTGCATTGTCATCTCAATATTATGCATGTCATTGATCAATGATGTGTCGTTGTGTGGTGTATATTTTTATGATTCAAGTTTTAAATTAATATTTTGTCGACTAAACCAAAAACAACACTTTAACGGGCAGTGTACCCGATCGGTAGTAGTTTCGTAGTAAGTAGGGTGTCAAACACTTGAAGTGAGGTTAAATCTATCAATTTAATTAATATCTTGGTTATCTAATCTATCCTATTCTAAACCTATGTCAGTCCTAATCCTAATTCTAACAGGAAAAAGGGGTTTTCAGCCTAAGAGACTGGCACGGTTTGGTTGGTGACTACAATCAATTCAAGGCACTTTAACCCACGCAAGCAAATTAACAAAAGATAAAAGAGCAGTCGAGCCAAATATAAGAAAACTGTATTAACCATTATTAATTCGATTAGAAAGTTGGTTTGTTTATTAAGTGCAATGATTTCTTCTCTCGAGGTGGCATATCATTCTTAAGACTTAGGCGTTACATCATCCTAAGACCTAGACATGTTAATTCTGTCACAATTAAAGTATCCGCATAAAGCATCGTTATTTGCTGATTATAATATATCTTAGGGATTGAGGCAAAAGTGATCTTGTTAAACCCTAGCTCATAGAGACTTTACCTACTTACCGCTTAATGGTAATCTATACACTAGTAGTCCACTTGTCCAACTATCTAATGGAATCAGAACGTTATTTGTTGAATTATCTAGGTTCACATGCTAGTCAACACGATCAATAAACCATTGGCAATATCCAATTAACTAGTTAAGCTCGAAGCGTATCCTAGACACAGATTTAGAAGGACAATACTTGTAATCCTATGATTCTAGATGTATAAATCACTATATGGAGAGTTATCCCGGACTCTAGATTACTTGGTCCGTATCACTAGATCTAGTTGAATGATAGGTCGCATACGAAAGCACGTAAACAAGTATAAATTGATAAACATAAACAAGCATCCAACGATAAATCAAGAAATCGAGATAAACAAATACCAAACATTCAGATCTTCATAATAATGGCTAATACCCAAAGGTATTAGCCTTCAAACGTCATAATAAATACAAAAGCAATTATTTAGCCAAGGTAAACTAACCGAGTTAACGAATGATACAAACAACTGAACGATTACTAAAGTATATAGAATTACACGTTGTCTCTTATGGAATTGATAGCGTTGCTCGACCTCTTCTGCTCTTTTTCTCCTTTAAAAATCGACTTTTAGGATTTAGGTATCGAGAATATGATTTAGCACACTTAAAACTTGTTTTTGAGTTTTATATTTATAGGGTCTGGAAGTCGGTTTGATACGTCATATCCAAGGATTGGATACGGCGCATTGGGGATTTCTTGGAGTAGGGACCACGCTTGATATCTTCCAGAATATTCACATACTATATCTTCGATACGGCGTATTGAGTTCTTTTGGATACGGCGTATTGGGCTTTATTCCATTGTGGTCTTTGGTGAGTGCAGGCACGAATATGTTGTATCTTCCTTGATGGATACGGCGTATTGGTCTTCAGAATAGTACTCTTCAAAATATCTTCATTTAAGCTCCAAAATGCGCGCCTTTTGCTAATATTCACCAAGTACTCCATAATTACTGCAATTCTCAAATATAAACGAGTAAGTAACAATTCTTTGCAATAACTATACAAAATGGGTTAATAACATGGGATAAATGATGCTATAAAATAGACGTTATTTGATCTCATCAAATATCCCCCCACTTGAATCCTACTTGTCCTCAAGTAGCCTTTAGAAGTTTATAAAAATGTATCCCTAAGAATATTTTCCGTTAAAGCATTTATTCGATCCATTACAAGTACACAACCAAACACCTCACGAAATAGGAAGATGAAAACACTCAAATCACTCAACTTATCTACTGTGGTAACATATTATACTAATACGACTCAATTGCTCGGTCGGTGAACGTGTTTCTATCATAAGCTTGGCAAGGATACACATCTCCACCACTAAAGCCAAGGAGTAACAAGTTTATAAAGGTAAATATGGATTTTTGTATGGAAAGGCTTACGGCTGATCATTCTACAATCTTTCACCAGAAGTACCACTCCAACAGGGCAGTTGAAGCACACATACATGGCCGTAACGACGAAATAGACATGTTTGTTCGATCACATCCCCATTCGAGTTTAACCATCGGTTAGGATGAAGAATGGTATAGGGTAAGAACCTTCTAACTTTCACCAAAAGTCGTAAACCAACGAGGCAGCTAAGACATGTATACATGGCCGTAATGACGGAATAGACATGCACGCTCGAACAAGTCCTCATTCGCGTAAAACCAGCGGTTAATCATTAGGTGAGAGGGAAGTAAATTGTTGTTAAATAAAAATCAAGAAACAAATAGATTAAGCCTAAAGTACAAGTTGCTAGACACTTTTCTTGACCGTTACCATGATAAAGACACGACTATTTACAACGTCTTGATCATCGATCAAAAACAACAACCTAAGTTGGCGTTCCCGTAATGGTCAACTTCCCAATCATCCCAAAACTTTACATACTCTACAAGGTAAGTGGCGATATCTTCCACTTTGTACAATACTCTACATCGTTGATTTTTTAGACGTATCAACGAATAATCGATCCTTCGTGTAATTCCTTCGATAATGCTCTTTGCGAAACGATTAATTTTTTTATTTTTTATTTACCTATGCTTCAAATCTCGGTGTAGTTCTTCATTCTTCGGACTCAGCGTTAATTTTGATGGTAGTAAAATCACATGAATTTTGACTACTAATATACATTCCCATTTACAATGTGCAAATTTCCAACTGCACCAAAGATAGAAAATGACACAAGACTCGGGAATAAAAACCTTCTACACTTTAAGCAACTAGCAACTGTAAATTAAACTTAATCTAACAGGGTAGGTTAAGACGTAAGGGTGTAACGAAATAAATAGTTGGTGTAATTCCTAAAGGATTGGCTCTACGGGTTGTTCTAGTGGATCTTCACTCTAAAGATGAGAGTGGAAAAGAGTTTAAACTAGAGGTTAACTAACCGGTGTAGTTAGTTAATAAGCAACATGTAAAGGCGATTTGAGTTTAATCTTAAAATTTACCAATTTAAACAAGTCACTCCAATTAAATATATAATACTCATTATTGTGGTCTCGAGTGATAAACCAAGCCAAGTTCTAAAGTCTACAACATCACCGGTACACTCATATTTTGTGGAATTTGGGTAAACATTTGGAAACGGATAGGCTAAATTCTCACAATATCTAACAAGGGTTATTGTGTGCGGGTTATGTATCAAGTAATTTCACAAAAGTATGCTTGAAAAAAATTTAAATTTGAGCATAATTTAAGCATTTTAGTGTGAAAATTAGGACAAGTAAACATTCTAATTCCATCCCCCCACTTGAATTATACAACATCCTCGTTGTATAGATAAAACATTAAATACGGGAATTTAAAAAGAATTAGAATGAGAAACTCCCTTGATATTTGCTCGGTAGATTCTCCAAGTTGCGTTTATGAGCAAGTCGAACAAGTCCTCCTTCGCGTAAAACCAGCGGCTAATCATTAGGTGAGAGGGAAGTAAATTGTTGTTAAATAAAAATCAGGAAACAAATAGTTTAAGACTAAGATACAAGTTGCTAGACACTTTTTCCCGACCGTTAACATGATAAAGACACGACTATTTACAATGTCTTGATCATTGATAAAAAACATCAACCTAAGTTGGCCTTCCCGTAACGGTCAACTTTCCAATCATCCCAAAGTTTTACATACTCTACAAGGCAAGTGGCGATATCCTCCACTTTGTACAATACTATACATCATCGATATTTGTTGCGTATCAATGAATAATTGATCCTTTGTGTAATTCCTTCGGTTCTTGCTTTGCGAAACGATTATCTTTAAATTTTCCTTCTCTTTCTTTTTGTTGCATTTTTTCGATTTTTTTTCAATCTAACTATATACGATACTCGGAGTAGCTTCACCATCTTCACGATCACAATAATTCCGAATAATTTCTTCGATAGTTCCTTCGTTCTTCAGACTCACCAATAATTGTGATGGTAGTAAAATCACATGAGTTTTGACTATAATATACATTCCCATTTGAAATGTGCAAATTTCCAACCGCACCAAAGATAGAAAATGATACAAGACTCGAGAAATACAAACTTTACACTTTAAGCAACTAGCAATTGTAAATTAAACTTAATCTAACAGGGTAGGTTAAGGTGTAAGGGTGTAACGAAACAAATAATTGGTGTAGTTCCTAAAGGATTGGCTCTACGGGTTGTTCTAGTGGATCTTCACTCTAAAGATGAGAGTGGAAAAGGGTTTAAACTGGAGGTTAACTAACCGGTGTAGTTAGTTAATAAACAACATGGATAGGATTTTTGGGTGTAATCCTAAAATTTTACCAATGTAAACAAGTCACTCCAATTAAATCCATAATACTTATTATTGTGGTCTCGAGTGATATACCAAGCCAAGTTCTAAACTCCACTACATCACCGGCACACTCATATTTTGTGGAATTTAGGTAAACATTTGGAAACGAATAGGCTAAATTATCACAATATCTAACAAGGTTTATTGTGTGCGGTTATGCATCAAGTAATTTTCACAAAAGTATGCTTGAAAAAAATTTAAATTTAAGCATTTTAATTATTTTAATGTGAAAAAATAGGACAAGTAAACATTCTAATTCCATCCCCCCACTAAAATTATATAGCGTCCTCATTGTATAGATAAAATATTAAAAATACGGGAATTAAAAAGAATTAGAATGAGAAACTCCCCTGATATTTGCTCGGTAGATTCTTTAATTTGCGTTTATGAGCAATATTGTGTGTTGAACAGCCGTCTTGAAGTTTCAAGACTCCAACACTTTAAGATCTCCAGATATGTAAATCCTCCACCAATATTCGTTGATATTTCTTTCACGAGGTCCTGTGTAAAATAGGAAAAACGTGCATTCCTATCTTGGCATCTACGGTTAATTTAAACTAAACTAAATAAACCAAATACGAGTCAGTCTGGTGGATACGCCGTATCAGGTTAATGAATACGCCGTATTGCCAGAATTGACAACAATGTTTTTAAAGTGAAATAAAAAATAAAGACTGATAATGTCCAGACAATCAATACGACGTATGATATGGAGCAGATACGCCGTATTGATGTCTTGGAAGACATACTCGATAAAATTAAATAACAATCCGGGTTGTCTCTTGGGAAGCACTTTTGTTTACAGCAAAGTCTTTAAGTTAGACTTGTCTTCAACTTCTCTTCATTTGAAATTGTCTCTCTCTTCTCCATTCTGTATTTTGGTGTGAATATCTTGCTTGGTTCCATAAAATATTCGTGAATTATGGTGCTGAACTTACTACCAGGCTTGATTCTATCATACACAAACAAATCAAAACGTCATACCATGATATATACGCAAAAATATGAGAACCTGTTTAATAGTTAGATACATCATGACATGAATAATAATAAATGTACAGATAGATATAAACAAAAGATAAGGATAGGAGGGATCATGGGTCTGGCTGCTGTGGGCCTTGCTGAGCTATGGAGGTGCTGGCACCGTCAGTCCTGCGTCTCACGCGCCTCGTGTACTCTCTCGGTGTCTCAGAATAGCTCGTGTATGTCACACCTGCCCTGTCTATCATCCGGGCGAGGCTAGTGGTAGTCCATGTACAGAATATGGAAAAATCGTGAGCCATCGCACTAATCACCTCACGCTGCTCAGCTAACGTCCCACGTATCTCGTGCATGTCCTCCTCTAATCTGGCCATCCTCTGTGGCATGGTCCTGGCAGCAGCTAGTGGCGGTGGTGGTGCTTGTGCGGGTGCCGGATCAGCCTGGCCACTCTCATCAACAATAGGGGCATCCTGAGCCACCCCAGGGGCACCAGCCGCAGCATCGGGCTGCCTCTTTGGTCCCATGGCTACCCACGCACAAGTATCATCCAACTACTCATAAATCTGTAGTCTAACCAACTCAGCCATATCAATAATCAGAAGCTCAGGGGCAATAATTGTCAATCCTCAAAGTATCTCCGCAGTCAGTACTCCAATATGCTAAGCCAATCGACCCACAAACTGTTCGCCAAAGATATGAGCCCCGCTCTTCCTCCCAGCAGCAAACCTCCTCAGATATCGGGCTAATAAGTAAGGGATGTTGATCGATCCAACATCCAGCCCTCTCAAATAAAGTAAATCAGTCACGGTCACCTTTTTAGGTGCCTGACTCCTCCCAGCAATACTGTGTGCCATCATCTTATGGCAAAGTCTCAGCATCGGATCCCTAATCAAAGTATAGGAAAGGGGAGGTCCTAAGAAATCTCCATCGGTAGAAATACTCCTCCAATAATCATCTAGATCCCCCTTCCCAAGGATCATCCTCTCACTCTCACTCCAGTACCTAGCAAAATCGGGGGACTCCATCTCCTCCCCGGTATGTAATCCCAAGGCCAGAATAAAATGCCTCCAGCTCAAACGTCTCTTGGCTCCACCTAACTGAAACTGAATAGTATCAGGAGCATCCAAGTCAAGCAATACCTCTCCAAATCTAAGCGTGCTAAGGAACTCCAGAATGAGCTCCCAAACCAATGGTCCCCTAGTATCAAACAGCCCCCTAAGCTCAACTAGTAAATACTACTACACCGGCATCATCACGGTGCTCCATCACCATCCTAGCAAACAAACCGTCCCTCATAAGCTCTAGCATCCCCTGAAAATCCACAACCTGAACCCGGTGTATCTCTCGACTGTAAATCCTCTTCAACCTCTCCTCAAAGTTAGCAACATCCGCATCAGTATACTCTAAACCCTTGTACCTAAGAAATGGGTGTCTCTACTCACGTGGTGGTAAGGGTGCCATATCTGCAAAATTATCGAGGATAGCACAAAGATTATAGAAATTTAAACCTTCTATTCTGAGGGTGGATACGGCGTATTCATAAATGGATACGTCGTATAAGGATCAATATGGTCAATACGCCGTATAGGTGTTTAGTCAATACGGCTTATGGGTCTGAAAATTCAGGATCCTTTTCAAGTCAATACACCGTATTACTGAATACGCCGTATTGGGGTTTTAAAATTGGGTAGAATTTTGTCAATACGCCATATCCATGTGAGTAGATACGCAGTATTGATATGCAATATGAAAATGAAACGGGGGTTCCTTTGTTTACCCATTTTGACCCATTACCAATTCTATTAACAGCTTAGTCTCATTCAGGGGGGTAAATAGATCCTAACTCTTATGGCATAAACGCTAAAACCAAATCCTATCTAAACCTTAGCCCTAAACAAAAATTCAATCGTAAATCAAAAGGGGAAAGGAGCAAGTCATATGATCTTGACAAAGAAAAGAGTGCAATTACGAATAGAGAACAAGGAATCTCCAAGAAATATAGTGGTAAAAATCATTTGTGTGTGTGGAGTGAAAAAGAGTGGTAAAACTCAATCCGGCGCATCAGAGGGGTTTTTATACCCAAACTCGATACGTCGTATCGTGGTTTGATTAATACGCCGTATTGGCGGATTTTGTTGACTTATTCAACTTTTATTAAAAACAGTGGATACGTCGTATAGGTTTTATCCTAATACACCGTATCTGTTCTTGGAGACCAACTTTCCTAAAATAAAGCAAAGAAAACGTACCTTGGCCTCCGCAATATTAGCGTACAATCACCATCCTTATAATATCGCTTAGGGTTGAACGGAATGCCGAACGGCACATACAAATTCATAATAGAGCATAATAGCATCCCGTTGAAAAGATAAATCCAAGTTATGATATTCACATTTAGTTCCAAGACAAAGCTTTCCTCATCGAAAATTTTATCTATTTTATCACGACTTGTTTCCATAAGCATATTTGACCTATGTGTATTTAAATTACCCTCCGAAGATTGTATTATATCGATTTCATTATTATCATTGTCCTCGTCCAATTTTAAATCATCAGGATGAATAACGTTAAAAGGGAATAGATCATTAAAGTACAAAACGTTTTGTCCCACTTCATCATATTCAGACAATGATGTTTCATTATTTAAATCAGATTCATTGTTATGTTGAAGGCTTAAAGTCTGTTCAGTTAAGTAATCAGATTTAGACATTTGAGCATCATTGTAAACAATGGCTGGAAATTCATTCTCAAAATCTTTAAAGAAGTCTAAATCATCAACATAACTGATCGTAGGCTTGGGTGGCAGAAAAGAAGGTATACCGGCTTTTTCATTATCGTTTTCTGAATCCGTATGTCATCGTCGGATTTGTCAAATGATATTCTAAAATCGATCTCATCGTTGACAGGAGTACTTACTTGAGATTTGCATAGAAGTGCATCCTGAGGTGCAAAGGCATCGTCAATGACTAGAGCTGGGAATTCAGCTTCCACAGATCTAAGGTCGTGAAGATCGTCATCAACTCTGATCTTCCCATATGTAGCAGTTTCCCAGTTAAACACCCGACCACGCCTACGAGCTTTTTCTTCTTCAAGCAATGTTTGGATCATCCATCTTGAAATAAACTTACTAGAAAGGCAGTTAAATAACCAATACGTCATAGTCAGATGACTGAATACGTCGTATCACACAATCACAATAAACAAACAAGAATACAAATTACTCTAAACTACACTACTCCTAAGGGTTAGATCTAATCTAATGTTAAAAACCAAAATATCAAATAAAAATCAAGATTAATTTTCACTCCCTGGCAGCGGCGCCAAAAACTTGATGTGTCGTTGTGTGGTGTATATTTTTATGATTCAAGTTTTAAATTTATATTTTGCCGACTAAACCAAAAACAACACTTTAACGGGCAGTGTACCGGATCGGTAGTAGTTTCGTGGTAAGTAGGGTGTCGAACACTTCAAGCACGGTTAAATCTATCAATTTAATTAATATCTTGGTTATCTAATCTATCCTATTCTAAACCGATGTCAGTCCTAATCCTAATTCTAACGGGAAAAGGGGGTTTTCAGCCTGAGAGACTGGCACGGTTTGGTTGGTGACTACAATCAATTCAAGGCACTTTAACCCACGCAAGCAAATTAACAAAAGATAAAAGAGCGGTCGAGCCAAATATAAGAAAACTGTATTAACCATTATTAATCCGATTAGAAAGTTGGTTTGTTTATTAAGTGCAATGATTTCTTCTCTCGAGGCGGCATATCATTCTTAAGACTTAGGCGTTACATCATCCTAAGACCTAGACACATTAATTCTGTCACAATTAAAGCATCCGCATAAAGCATCCTTATTTGTTGATTATAATCTATCTTAGGGATTAAAGCAATGGTGATCTTGTTAAACCCTAGCTCATAGAGACTTTACCCACTTACCGCTTAATGGTGATTTATACACTAGTAGTCCACTTGTCCAACTATCCAATGGAATCAGAACGTTACTTGTTGAATTATCTAGGTCACCTACTAGTCAACATGATCAATAAACCATTGGCAATATCCAATTAACTAGTTAAGCCCGAAGCGTATCCTAGACACAGACTTAGAAGGACAATATTTGTGTAACTATTATTCTAGATGTATGAATTACTATATAAAGATCTATCCTAAACTCTAGATCTACTTAGTCCGTATCACTAGATCCAGTTGAATGATAGGTCGCATACAAAAGCGCGTAAACAAGTATAAACTGATAAACATAAACAAGCATACAACGATAAATCAAGAAATCGAGATAAACAAATACCAAACATTCAGATCTTCATAATAATGGCTAATACCTAAAGGTATTAGCCTTCAAATGTCATAATAAATACAAGAGTAATTACTTAGCCAAGGTAAACTAACCGAGTTAACGAATGATACCAAAAACTGAACGATTACTAAAGTAAACGGAATTACACGTTGTCTCTTATGGAATTGATAATGTTGCTTGACCTCTTCTGCTCTTTTTCTCTTCTGAAAATTGACTTTTATGGTTTAGGTATCGAGAATATGATTTAGCACACTTAAAACTCATTTTTGAGTTTTGTATTTATAGGGTCTGGAAGTCGGTTAGATACGGCATATCCAAGGAATTGGATATGGCGTATTGGGGATTTCTTAGAGTAGGGACCACGCTTGATATCTTCTAGAATATGATATTCATTCCATATCTTGAATATGGCGTATTGAGTCTCTCTGGATACAGCGTATTAAGCTTTATCCTCTATAGTCTTTGGTGAGTGCAGGCACGGATACGCCGTATCTTCTTTAATGGATACGACGTATTGGTCTTCAAAATAGTAATCTTCAAAATATCTTCATTTAAGCTCCAGAATGCGCGCCTTTTGCTATCTTTCACCAATTACTCCATAATTACTGCAATTCTCAAATATGACCGATTAAGTAACAATTTTTTGCAATAACTATACAAAAAGTGTTAATAACATGGAATAAATGATGCTATAAAATGGACGTTATTTGATGTCATAAAATATCCCCCCACTTGAATCCTACTTGTCCTCAAGTAGCCTTTAAAAGTTTATAAAAATGCATCTTTAAGGATATTTTTCGTTAAAGCACTTATTTGATCTATTACAAGTACACAACCAAACGCCTAACGAAATAGAAAGATGAAAACACTCAAATCACTCAACTAATCTATGTGGTAGCATGTAATTAATTCACTCAATTGCTCGATCGTGAAGAGTATTCTATCATAAGCTTGGCAAGGATACAAATCTCCACCGCTAAAGCTAAGGAGTAACAAGTTTATAAAGGTAAATATGGGTTTTTGTATTGAAAGGCTTACGGTTGATCATTCTACAATCATTCACCAGAAGTACCACTCCAACAAGGTAGCTGAAGCACACATACATGGCCATAACAATGGAATAGACATGTGTGTTCGATCAGATCCTCATTTGCATTTAACCAATGGTTAGGATGAAGAATGATATAGGGTAGGAACCTTCTAACTTTCACCAAAAGTCATAAACCAACGAGGTACAAATCATGCATACATGGCCGTAACGACGGAATGGACATGCATGTCCGTATAAATCCTCATTCCTATAAAACCAGCGGCTAATCATTAGGTGAGAGGGAAGTAAATTGTTGTTAAATAAAAATCATGAAACAAATAGATTAATACTTAAGATACAAGTTGCTAGACACTTTTCCCGACCGTTACCATGACAAAGACACGACTATTTACAACGTCTTGATCATCAAAAAAACAACAACCTAAGTTGGCGTTCCCGTAATGGTTAAATTCCCAATCGTCCCAAAACTTTACATATTCTACAAGGAAAGTGGCGATATCTTCCACTTTGTACAATACTTTACATCGTTGATTATCAATGAATAATTGATCCTTCGTGTAATTCCTTTGGTAATCGCGAAACAATTATCTTCAAACTTTCTTTCTCACTCTTTTTGTATTTTTCTCATTTTTTTGATTTTTTTTGCTAACTATTCTTCAAATCTCAGTGTAGTTTTACCAACTTCACGATCATAATAATTCCGGATAATTCCTTCGGTAGTTATTCGTTCTTCGGACTCACCATTAATTATGATGGTAGTAAAATCACATGATCTTTGACTACTAATATACATTCCCATTTGTAATGTGCAAATTTCCAACCGCACCAAAGATAGAAAATGACAAAAGACTCGGGAAATACAAACTTTACACTTTAATCAACTAGCAACTATAAATTAAACTTAATCTAACAGGGTAGGTTAAGGTGTAAGGGTGTAAATTGGCTCTATAGGTTGTTCTAGTGGATCATCACTTTAAAGATGAGAGTGGAAAAGGGTTTAAACGGGAGGTTAACTAACCGGTGTAGTTAGTTAATAAGCATCATGTTTTAATGATGAGAGTGGAAAAGGGTTTTTAAACGGGGGTTAACTAACCGGTGTAGTTAGTTAATAAGCAACATGTAAAGGCAATTTGGGTGGTAATCCTAAAATTTACCAATTTAAAAAAAACCAAGTTACTCCATTTAAATCCTATATGTAAACTTATCAATTAGCAGGTTGGGAGTGATAATACCAAAAGCCCAAGTTCTAAAGTTACAACCTCATCGGCACACTTTTCATAATTTAGTGGAAATTGGTGTAAAATTGAAATGGAAAGGCTAAATTCCTCAATTAGTAACCAAGGGGTATTGTGGTGCGGGTTATGTAAAACAATGTTTCATTTCACAAAAAGGTATGCTTGAATTTTTTTTAAATTTTGGAGGCATAATTTAAAGCATTTTTTTAATGTGAAAAAATTAGGACATAGTTGAAATTTGTAAACATTCTAATTCCATCCCCCACTTGAATTATACAACGTCCTCATTGTATATATAAAACATTAAATACGGGAATTTAAAACGAATTAGAATGAGAAACTCCCCTGAAAATTGCTCTGTGGATTCTCCAAATTGTGTTTATGAGTAAGATTGTGTTGAACAGCCGCCTTGAAGTTTCAAGACTCCAACACTTCAAGATCTTTAGATGTTTAAATTCTCCACCAATATTCGTCGATATTTCTTTCACGAGGTCCTGTAGAAAATATAGGAAGAACATGTGTATGCCTATCTTAGTACCTATGGTTAATTAAAACTATACTAAACAAAATAATTACAGGTCAGTCTGGTGGGTATGGCGTATCAGGTTAGTGAATATGCCTTATTCAAAATCTGACAATAATGTTTTTAAAGTGCAATAAAAATAAAGACTGGTAACGTTCAGACAATCAATACGCCGTATGGTATAGAGCGGATACGCCGTATTGATGTCTGGGAAGACAGACTCGATAACAAAATTAAATAACATTCTGGATTGTCTCCTGGGAAGCACTTTTGTTTACAACGAAGTCTTTAAGTTGGACTTTTCTTTAGCTTCTCGTCTTATTCCATCTCATGCACGCTAATGTGCCTGCATGTGAGCTATTCTTCCATCTTCGCATTTTGAATGTATTTGGGTCCTAGATTCAAAACTCCTTTGTGAAACCCCTTAAGCTTTTGATATGCATGCAAAATTCCATTCTTCTTATCTTTTTCACTTACCTTCAATAATGGTGGGATCTTGTTGCATTGCTCATTAGTGTGGTTTTTAAACCTCGGATGTGATCGCACCATTTGGTAAGTTGATTCATCATCATTTTTGTAAATGGTAATTATCCCTTCGAACTGTTTTGCTTTAATTCCAACTTCTCTTAAGAATGGTTCACCAATAATAACATCGCCCATTCTTTCATCACGATAAGCATCCATATTTTCTAAAACTGCAAAGTCAGTCACAACGGAAAAAGTCTCTCCTATAAGCCTAGCTTCTAAATTAAGTTCCATTCTTTCTCTCAAACTTAGCATATAGACCCTCCTAATTAAACTAATA
>BQNB010139586.1:0-17535 GCA_026074375.1 Tanacetum coccineum
AGTTTTGCCGAAAAATGTTTCAAGTTTTATTTGGTTATAACTTGGCCGTTTTAAAGCCTATTTTAAAGTGCGATA
Source organism: Tanacetum coccineum (assembly GCA_026074375.1). NCBI lineage: Eukaryota > Viridiplantae > Streptophyta > Magnoliopsida > Asterales > Asteraceae > Tanacetum > Tanacetum coccineum. The sequence continues at coordinate 76 of BQNB010139586.1, forward strand.
TGTGAATAACTATCTATTCGAAACAAGCTCTTCAAAAACTACTTTTACGCATAATGAAAACATTTATAGGTCGCTCAAAACCTCAAAACAACTTTCGGACATCAAGCTCTTTTTGTCAAAAACATAACCAAAATGCACCCAAACTTCACAATAGTGCCTAGTCTAGCCTAATCTCCGTTCACAACTAATCCACCACAAAACCATACCTAAATCTAACCTAATCCCTTCATTTTTATTGTTGCAACACTCATCAACTCTTATCTCGCCAAGAACATAATATTTGACTTAGGAAACTAAAGTAGTATCATTATTCATGAAATCTTGTCTTTAAAATCTTTCAAAGTTTAAAACACAACATATGGATGTATGGATCTTGAACACATAAAGAAAAATATAAGTAAATCAAAAAAAGTAGTTAGGGTTTACTTACAAAAGATGATGAACAAGATGGAACACAAGAGATCTTGAAAGAAAAATAGTAGATCTTGAAAACCCAAGTATAATTTCAAAACCCTATCTCTTGAATCTTGAGAAACCTTTGAAAATCAAACAACTAATACTTGGATCTACCTTAGAAACCCTTGGAAATGAACTTAGAATGTGTGGATCTTGAATAAAATCAAAAGTTATGAATGTGTTTGTGTGTGGGTTTGATGCCGTGAGCAAGCAATGGAGAGGAAGAGAGATGTATGTTTTTGTTTGGGGCTTGGAAATGAAAGTAAACCCTAGTTGTGATATAACATAGTATTTATAGGACATGGATTAGGGTTTTAAGGTTCATAGATGCACACATGTGACCAACACACACCAAGAGTGTATGTGGTCTTGGGTTCGGTCAAAGCTAGCCAGAGGGGGGGGGGGGAGTTCAAGCCAACTTTGGCTCTAAGTTTAGCTTATGGCTTGGTCTTGGCTCACCCATAATAGTCCAAGTGTGTAAGATATGGCATGCATGCATGTCACTAGCCAACAAAGTTGTCATTTTCCTTCACATGCATGGTAAGTTTTCAAATTTTATGTTAGTGGAGCATAAATGATTTAATCTTAAGTCCAAGCTTGTTTTGGTTAGGTTCTAGGCGTCCATATATAACAAGAGAGGAGGGGGAACGAAATTTTTAACATTACAATGCTTGACGGACAATAACTCGAGTTTACACGAAAAGATTGCGGGTTTCCGGGGTTTCGTTTGGTCAAAAACGCGAAAAACGTTATTTAAAAGATAAAACCCTAAAATTAATATCGAAAGTGATTAAAAATCACGAAGCACTCAGGAAAGTTAAAATATCCCATATAAAGCCTAAATTAATTAATAATCGATGCTGGAACGCGCCCGATGACGTTTTTCAGATTTACGCGGTTTAACTTCCCGGTAAACTGTCAGATTCAAACGTAACATATAAAAGTCAAAAGTAATGATCGAAAAAGTTTAAAATATTGACCTAAAGTTTACAGGGTGTGACACAAGACCTCTTACGTACATGAGTTAATTGTGAGGCTGCTCATCCTTTTATTATTCGGAATAATAGGATTTATTTATAGAGTCGTATCCCTTTGTGTGCGTGTCTTACCAACATATAACATGTAAATAACTTTGCAAAGTAAAAATAGAGTGAAGGTTTTAAATAAGTTTGTGAAGATAGCTAGGGTTCACGTTTTATTCATTAAAATCGTAAAAGACATTACATTAAAGAAAGGAAATTCAGATATTGCCCCCTCCGCTGTGAAATTTGCGTGGGTAGGGTGCTTACATTTCATAAATATAACACTTTTTGAGGTTGCGGACATTCCATGTTCGCGAAAGGAGTTTTCCATTGCGGTATTTGAGCTTGTATGCTCCTTTGCCTAGTGCTTTAATCACTTCATACGGTCCTTCCCACTTAGGGCCTAGCTTCCCTCCGTCTTCTACATGGCTGGTGTCATTGCTCCGGTATATAAGGTCTCCTGGTTTAAAGATTATGTTACGGACCTTGGAGTTATAGTATTTTTCCATTTTTGCCTTGCTTCTTGCCTCGCGGATTGCTGCTTCTTCTCTTTTTCTTCTAAGAGATCCAGGTTGAGTTTTAAAGCTTCATCATTTTGTACCATGTCTATTTATGTAGTCCTCGGGGTAGGCATGCCAACTTCCGCTAGAATCACTGCTTCCGTTCCGTAGGTCAGCGAAAATGAAGTGTCCCCATTGCTTGATATGATCATGGTGCGGTGCACCCATAGGACGTGCGGGATTTTTTCCAACCAATCCTTGCTTCTTTCATCCAATCATGCCTTCATTCCTTCTCGTAAGCTTCTGTTCGCTTTTTCCACCAAGCCGTTGGTTTTCAGATGCTTGACGATAGGGATGGCAACGGAGCGGGTTTGGGGCGGGGCGGCCATCCCCATCCCCAAACTCGATTACCAAAGTTATCCCCAAACCCGCCTCGATCCCCATCGAGGCGCCCTGTTGGGGAACAATGATCCCCTAAACCCTCCCCGGTACTAATCGGGGATCTTGTCGGGTGTCTTCTTTGGGTGTAATTCTCGATCAAAACCGTGTCATTTTATATTTTATTATTTTTTATATTGTTGGTAATAAATTGAAGAATTAAGATCATATTAATAATCAATTACAAACAAGTCTTATTAAGTTTTCAACGATGGTATAATACAAAATTAATGATAAATTAAAACGCCAAACATTACATCTTAATAATATGAAATTAAACAAAGTTTCTATAACATCAGCTTAACAATCTTACAAAGATAAAAAAAACTAACAATATTAGAGAATTTCTTTTACTTAAATACAAACAATATACTATATAAGTGTAGATATATTTGTATATATGTATATATTATACGGGTGGGGCGGGTCGGGGATAGTATTTCCCGCTCTCCGCCCTAAAACCGAATAAATTTCTCGTTTAAGCCCCAAACCTGTTACGTAACCCGATAAGCATGCCCCGCCCCCGTCCCAATTAGTTCGGGTTTCGGGTTTCCCCGTCGGGTTTGGGTTTTTTTGCCATCCCTACTTGACGGAGGCGAAGCACTGGCGGATATTCAGTTTTTCACACCAATTATTGAATGGGTTATCTCTAAATTGCTTTCCATTGTTGGATATTATCTCCCTGGTAGGCCAAACCTGCAAACTATGTTATCCCATACAAACTTTTTAATTTGGTTGCCCGTTATGGTTGCGACGGGTTTTGCCTCAATCCATTTTATGAAATAGTCAATTGCTACTATTAAAAATTTAACCTCGCTGGGACCTTCTAGGAAAGGTCCGACTATGTCAATTCTCCATTTACAGAATGGTCATGGAGATGTGATGGGAGTTAACTTCTGTTGCGGGTTTCTTGGCACGTGATGATGAACTTGGCAATCTTGGCATTCCCGTATCACTTTCCTTGCGTCTTTATGCATGATTGGCCAGTAGTACCTTGTTCATATAGCTTTAGCTACCACGGACCTTGGCCCAGCGTGTATGCTGCAGGACCCTTCATGGATTTCTCTCATAACATAGTTTGCTTGTAGTGGTCCGACACATTATAGCCATGGCTCAAGAAAGGATTTCTTGTACAGAACTCCATTGATTACGGCGTACCGCCTTGATTTGAGCTGTACCTCCCTTGCCTTCTTCTTTTTTTCCGCATGGAGTGTTTCTTTTGTAAGGTATTCATAAATTGGAGTCATCCAAGTATTTCCTTCTTCCTATACGACTGTTAACACTTCTGCTTCATTTGTAGATTTTTCTTTTAGTACTTCCACCAGAACATGTTTGGTCAGGTGAGCAAAGTTGGTGGAAGCAATCTTACTTAGTGTGTCAGCATTCTTGTTTTCGATCCTGTTTTCGCTCCTGGGCACTTGCTTGATTGAGAACTTCTTGAAACTGTTGGTAAGTGTTTTTACTTTATCTAGGTATTGGATCATACATGGTTCCTTGGCTATGTAGGACCCGTTGACCTGGTTAGCCACTAGGCGGGAGTCTACATGTATTTGAAGATTTTTTTATCCCCATTTGCTTTACAATTCTAAGACCGGCTATCAGAGCCTCATACTCGGCTTCATTTTTGGTCGCATTGAACTCAAATCTCAGAGCGTAACTAAATTCTGTTCCTTTTGGGTTTGTAATTATTAGCCCAGCTCCGAAACCATCTATATAGGAGTCCACAGGTCTGAAAGCTCTTCCTCAACTTCTATGGGCTCGACTAAGGAGTCATCTTCTGGCCGCTCCACTATGAAGTCTGCCAAGATTTGTCCTTTGATTGATACTCTTGGCCTGTTGTGTATGTCATACTCCCCCATCTCTATGCTCTATTTTTGCAATCTTCCTGCGATTTCTTGTTTTGATAGCACCTTCGCTATTGGCTGGTCCGTGATAACAATAATTGGATATGCTTGGAAGTACCTTTTTAGTCGTTTTCTAGCGTGTACTAAAGCTAGTACCAGTTTTTCCACCGGTGTGTAATTTATTTCTTGACCTTGTAAGGCACGACTAATGAAGTAGATTGGCATTTGCTTTGCCTCCCTTTCAGTCATCAAGAATGTGCTCACAGCTTCTCTTGCCGCCGCAAGGTACACAATAAGTTCTTCCTTTTCCATAGGTGCGGTTAGTGTGGGTAGCTCTGCTATTAGTTTTTTCATTTGTTTGAATGCGGCTTCTGCTTCCGTAGTCTATTGAAATTCACTTTTCTTTGTGCATTTCTTCAAGGTTTTAAAGAATGGTAATGACTTTTCTGCTGACATGGCCAAGAATCTGTTTAGGCTTGCTAGCGTCCCATCCAGCCTTTGCACATCTTTTAGACATTTTAGGGAAGGTAGGCTTAAAACGGCTTCTACCTTATCCGGACATACTTTTATCCCTTTGGTGTTTACTATGTATCCCAGGAACTTGCCCTCTTCCAACCCGAAGGTGCATTTCTTAGGATTTAGCTTCATGTTTATTTTCCTTAGGGTCCTGAATGTTTCTTTGATGTCCCTTATTATTTCATGTTCCATACGGCTCTTGATTACCAGATCGTCTACGTATACCTCTAAGTTTCTGCCAATTTGTTTCTGGAATGCTTTGTCTACCAAACGTTGGTAGGTTGCTCCAGCATTCTTCAAACCAAAAGGCATTTTTGAGTAGTAAAATATCCCCTGGTGAAGAACATTGTTTTTTTTCATCCTCCTTTGCTATTTTTATTTGGTGGTATCTTTTGTACGCATCTAGAAAGCACTTGAAAGGGTATCCGCAGAGGGATTCCACCTTCCAATCTATCTCAGGGAGCGGATAACCATATTTAGGACATGACTTGTTCATGTCTTTGAAGTCCACACACATCCTCCAGCTGTTGACATGCTTTTTTACCATTACCAAGTTTGCCAACCTACTGTGGTAATGAACTTCCTTCATGATGCCGGCTTCCATAAGTCTTTCCACTTCTTCTTGTATTTCCTTGTTTCTTTTTTGGTGCTTGGCTTCTTTTCTTCTGTCTGATTAGAGTACATCCTTCATGAACGTTTAGCCGATGCTCCGCTATATGCCGCGGAACCCCTGTCATGTCTGATGGTTTCTAAGCAAATATGTCTAGATTGCGCCTAAGTAAGCCGCACAACTCCTTTCGCCCCTTCTTCATTAGAGTGGAACCTATTGCTATTGTTTGCTCTAGGTATTTTGGTTGAATTGCCACTTTGATTCTTTTCTCTGCGACTCGGGTGCTGGCAAAAGGCTGTACCTTCGGTCCTGATACCATTATGCATTCGAGTGGGATAATCTTACTTTTTCGTAGTGTAAGTATTCCTCCTAGGACTGGGAATTTTAACATTCTATGACTTGTTGATGGGACTACCTGAATTTTCCTTACTCCTGGCCTCCATATGATCCCATTGTATAGAGATGGTGATCTTACCACCATAAAGTTGACCCATGTAGAATTTGAATGTTCTATATCACCTATTTTTACTGATAGTGATATTTGTCCTACCGACCATATGATTTCTCCGCTAAAACCAATGAGTGGTGAGGTGTCCGAACCATTTGACTTTTACCTTCGGACGGAGTCTATTGAAGTAATGTTCGTATTGTATTTCTGAAGTTCACCCTCCGTCTACGCATATGCGATGTATAATATGACCTTATATCTCCGCTCTAATAATCATGGGGCCTTCTGTTCTGTCCTCATCCCCTAGGGGTGGGAACGAGATTTCTAGATCGGGGGAGAAATTTTGTGTAACCCTATGTTTGGCCACCCTTTGCCAGGGTTGGACCATTAGAATTTCCAAAGCTTTGTCCTTTTCAGACGCTTCTCCATTCTTTGTTGCTTTCAGTTGGTCTTTTTCGCTACCTTGTTTTAGTTTCTTGATTATGTGCGACTACTTTCTAGCCTTACTTAATTCTTCGATTTGTCTTTTTAGATGCATGCATTCATCAGTGTCATGCCCTACTTCCTCGTGGAATTCATAGAATTTATTATTATTTCTTTTTTCTACTGGCGTTGACATTGGTGGTGGAGCTTTAAATTTGCCCTTATCTAAAGCCAAAATTTCCTTTGAGGATTTTGTGAGGAGTGTGAACATGTCACGTCTTCGTTCTGACCTTTGCTGGTTCCTAAAGTCTCCCCTTTTGTCAACATTTTGTTTTTGCCTGGTTTCCTGTTGCTTTCATGCCGTAAGTGTTTTCTTTCGCGCCTGGTTGGAAGCCGCCACCCCCCAGGAACGTTGTGGTTGTCCTTATCATTCCATCCACTGATTTTAGGATTTTGTCATGTAGACGTTTAATCAGTTTGAAGTTAGTGATTCCGTACATGAATCCTGAGATTCGCACGTACTCTGAGGCTCCCTTGACATGCCTACTTTCAGACTTAAATCTTTGCACAAAATCCACTGTAGATTCCCCTTCTCTTTGTTTGATATGATGAATCTTTACAAGATCTTTGATACACTTATTTTGTTGGAGGAAGTTTGCTAGGAATGCCTCTTTTAGGTCGTCATAGCTATCCACGGATTCTGGGGGTAGATAATCGAACCATACCCTAGCGGATCCAGTGAGTATGGAGTTAAACATGTGGCACCATGTTGGCATTGCCCAACGTTCCACTTTTGCAGCCGCTTGGAAAATTTTCAAATGATCCTCCGGGTCTTCGCTTCTGTCATATGTTTTGACGTTACTTGGCATTCCGTTCTTTTTTGGGAAGTCGAAGTAGCAGATACGGGTGTGAAGGGATCCATTTCTTCGCACACCAGTGGTTGGGATAGGTCGTCTTCTTCAATCCTCACTTTTGTTTTTTCAATCTTGACTTCCAGTGTCCTTCACTATCTTCACTTTCTGAGAACGCTTTCGTTCTATGTGAAAATGCTCCTTCGTGGTAACGCTTTTTGGGAATGGGTTTAGTTTTTATTGAACGGGAACCCTGGTAACGGCTCTTTGCTTCCCTTTGGGCGTTCCGGTGTTGTTGGGGTCTGGAGTCACTCGGGTGTGCGGACACACTTCTTCCTTTACCCCCTAACCTATTAAATACGCCTCTTTCCTTTTCTCCCAACCTTGTAAACACCATTTTCCTCTTGATATCCCTATGTCTAGGTGATTCTGACATGTCACGCCTTATCTTGGAGAAGACGTTAGGGGTTGGTTTGGAGCTTTCAGACATGCTATGGGAATGTCTAGACCTTTGCCTCCTTCCGGATTCCCCTCTTAAGTTCGGTGTTCTTGATTCAGAGTGCTATGACGTTTCTTGGTCCTTTGAGTTTCTTCTTTAACACCCTTCAAAGTTAAGACGGGCCTTCACTTCTTTCAGCGTATCCTGCTGTGCTTTTTCTTGGTGAACCTTTTCATCTATGAGTGCCAATAACTGATGATAATGCTTGTTGTAATACTCCTGAAGGGTTGCGTCGGACGCAGGCCAATTCAGATTTTTTGAGGTTTGCTCATTTCTTTTCCCCACTGTGTTTCGTATGGCGGACGTGGGTGGGGGTGGGAATGGTATCTGTTTATGTGCTCATGGTGAGTATTTTGAGAAACGTAGTTGTGTACGGGTCCCATGGATGGTGTCAACTCGGTAGTACAAAATGTGTTACAGGATATGATATGGGCTTAGATTGCTTGTTGGGTTAGACCAACAAGCTATCTTTGGGCTAGATCTTGTACTAAACAAAGAAGTTTAGATGATTTCCTACACAAATAAAGGTAAACCGTTAGCCTTACTGTAGGGACGGACCTCACGATTAGACTCCGACGCGAGAGTAAGAAAACATGTTGTCAGAGGTATGTGTGTGTATAAGGAAGAGTGAGAAAATGTGGATTCCTTTTATAGGCGAGTCTAGTACTAGGGTATCCTAGTATTTCACCTATTGATGTAGTGGCCGGAGTGGGACCCTTGTCGGGCAAGGGTCTGTGGTTATCGTGATTGCGGGCGCTAATTATCTTCTACAGATGTCAACTAATCCGCTGATGGCTTGCGGGAGCGGTGACCGATCCACGTCTGTCTTGTTGTATCCGGGTCATGGCCAGTGTGACTCTGTGACTCTGGGCTTAGATCCGGCCCGTTATGCTTGTTCTCTGCTTGGTTGGGCCAAAGCCCAAATGTGAGAGTACGACCCAGGCCCAAAGGCCTGCTATACCTATTACACGTCATCAGTGGTGATGCGGCAAGAGAAGTTTGTGCCGTTAGGTGGGCCGTCGGGTGGAGACAAAGGCCGTAGAGGGAATTTTAATTTACAAGTTGACGGGGCTATGAATTCGTTGTTGTCGTTTAGGAATACTATTTATTTTAGGGTCGGGAGAGTGAGTCATGGACAAGGGAGTAAGATGAATGAGCCAAAGGGGAGAATGTGGCCGAGAATGGTAAGGAAGGTCCCGAAATGCGACTTTTTTAGCTTTTATGATGTCATTTCGTTTTGTTATGGATTATAAGGATTAGTAAATCGCGGCATTTAGATCAGTTTTTAAAAAACATCAGTGTTAAAACAAGTGATCTGATGGTACAAATTCTATAGGTTAAGATAATAACTTATATATTATGAATAATAAGCTTAGTGACTTGAGTGTATAATTTTTATAACTTACGTAACCTAAATGTCGAGTTTTCCTAGTTGAGTGACCTACGTCAGCTAAAAACTAGTAGAGTGACCCTAAGTGAACAAAAACACAATGTTTAGTAACTTTGGCGTAGGGCCGAGCAAAACAAACCGAAAAACCAAGCCGAACTGGTCCGACCGACAGTTCGGTTTGGTTTTCGGTTCTATATATATATGATTTTTGATTTTTCTAGAAAAACACACCAAAACCGTATAAACCAAACCGAACCGAATGGATCGACACAAAACTGAACCGAACCGAGTCACTACTGTTTGGTTCTCGGCTCATGACTTCCACAAAAATGGTTTTTGGTTCGGTTTTGGTTGGTTCGGGTCGGCTTTGACCTGATGCTCAGCCCTATTGGCGTGTATTACTCTTTGATTATAATAAGACAAGATAGTCTTGACAAGATCATATGTGTCAAAATGCATTTCCAAACACTCCCTTAGAATTGGAAGAATAACTACTTTTATTGTGTATGATTTTTCTAATGATCATTTGTGATTGTTGTTTTTGCTAGGTGGTTGGAATTGGAGCTTAAGTTGGTTCAGATATAGGAATAGTGGGTGCTCCGAATGCAGGAAAAAGCACTTTTCATAGTGTTATTAGTGCTGCTCAACCAAACATTGCAAATTACCCCTTCACGATACTACTTCCCAATTTGGGTGTAGTTTCATTTGACTATGATGCTTTTATTGTTGTGGCGGATCTTCCAGGTCTACTTGAAGGAGCGCACAGAGGGTTTGGTTTAGGCCATGAGTTTCTTCGGCATACAGAAAGATGTTTGGCTCTCGTATAATTCTTTATGCATTCACTGTACATCTTTTATTTTATCTTTATGCATGCTCCACAGATAATTTTAATGTTATTATCAACATATTTACTGTTATATTCAACATATTTACTGTTATATTATTGCAAATTAATAGTGTTACCATCGGAATGGAGGCTTAGGTACACATTATTGATGGTTCGTCTCAACAACCAGACTATGAATATGAAGCAGTTCGGCTTGAGCTAGAAATGTTCAGTCCTGAAATTGCTAAAAAGCCATTTATAGTAGCATACAATAAAATGGATCTTCCTGATGCATATGAAAAGTAGGAATCATTCTGGGATTACCTTCGTTTACGTGGGATTGAACCTTTTTGTATTAGTGCAATAAATAGAGACGGGACCAGATAATTGATCACTGCTGCTTATGAGCTTGTACAACAAAGAATCGAAGATAGAAAAGATGAAAGCAAACACTAAGTATCTTTTAACTAACATGAATCTATATCTTCTAGCTACGGCCACGCTTGTCTCATGTAGGTTGGAGAGATCCTGTACAATTCAGTCATGTGGCAGAAATGGTGAAAAAGCAGTGAACTGCTCCCATTAACTATTTTGAGATCTCTCATGATAGCTCTTCTGCTACATGGCATATCGAAGGAGCGGGCTTGCAACGATTTGTTCAAATGACCAACTAGAAGTAAGTTCGGATGACTAACATGTAGTTAGGGTAATAATTGAGTTTCAAATCATATCATTATGTATTGTCTCACATGATTAAGTTTGATACGTGCCATATTCTTGACATGGGCTTTGATCTCAAGTCCCAACTTAATACTTGGCATAATTAATACATGCTGTAATCATATTCGCTATAAATGTTTAAGCTTCTTGTTGCAACTAATATGATACTGACGTCTACTTTTTCTACAATAGGTATATGGACTCTGACAGAAGGTTTCAGCACGTGTTTGAGGCATGCGGAACATGGTGTGAAGGAAGGTGATACCGTCATCATTGGCGAGGTATTTTGTCAAATTGCCACCTATATATATATTCGCATATATGACAAATTGGACTAATTACAAGTCTTTTCGTCAATTCTAGATGGAGATGGTATGGCAGGATTCTGCAACCAATTCTGGACCCAACAGGAAGCTCATAACAGAATATGTGAATTCGAAGTGGGCTGATTGGAAATGATCTACATATGGGATTTAAAAAATAGATTACATGCTAATTTACAATAGGTGCTGATTATTTATGAAGGTATACATCGTCAAACCACATATTTCTTGACTTTAATTATAAGTTCTTGCACTAATCCTGTAAATCATACCGATGATGCTGAAACTTTTGGCTCATCATTGGCAAATAGCAGATGGTTCACAAAGAATATATATTAACGAGGACTTTCATACTATCTTAGAGGTGGAAAATTTTCCCCATTTACTTATGAGTGTGTTGATTTGGTATTTTGGTTATGGTTTGACCCTTATGGTTCCCATGAAAGTCTAAGCTAAAATGGAAATGGGTCAAAATGGTCGATGGGTTGAAAGATAATCAAAGTGTTCTTAACCACGTCGTTTCACTTTAAAAAATTATGACTGTAAATTTGGTAATGAAAATGTTAACGGCTTGACCCGACCCGACCCGGTCCGCTCGGGCCACCACATATACCCGCTCGTTTTGCCACCTCTAGGTTATTGTGAAAGACTAAACCATTTGATTAGGCGTGGCTGGACGTTCTTGATTTTTAGGTTATAATTATGCTTATTGTTGTGGCTTTCGCTAGCTTAAAACATGTTCTATAGCGAGCATAACCATATTTTGTTATCACTTTGTTGAACCTAATATGTCCGCATTATTGTATAGTGCCTGACAGATGGCTGGTTACAGATGAAGGATTATCTACAGATGATCAGAGCAGCAGTTCATATGTAAGTTAATGGAGCAAGGTTGTTCCTGTGTTTGTAGTGTGTTAGTGGATGTATTTTTAGTCTTTGAATCGGATGACACTATTTATGTATGTATCATATAAATTACGTACCAGTTTTGACCACATCTGGGAATAAAGTAAGGACAACCCAGACAGGTCAAGCCTTTTATCGTAATTAAGGTTATTAGTTTTTCAAAAGTTCAATACGCCCATAAGCCTGTCAAATTAGATTAAACAAATACCTCTTTAGTCGATATTTTAACTCCAGGTTAACCAAAAAACTTCATGATTTTGTGCTCTTGTGGTTTTAAATTTTTTATGTTTCTTTTTTGGGTAAAGGGTTTCCCCGGTAAAATAATTTTGTTATGTTTCACTTCAACCAATTCTAGTTATTTACCTGGAAAAAATATTCCAAGTCGTTTTGTAATTATCTTACGTAGTTAATCTTTTGATCTTGTATAAAAGTTTTACATACTTCAAGTGGGGGGATATTTGATGACATCAAATAACGTCACTTTATTATATCATTTATCCTGTCTGTTTTGCCCACTTTTATATAGTTATTGCATTATTTGGTACTTAATTGCTTTAAAGTTGATAAATGCAGTAATTCAGGAGTGTTTTGTGAAGACGAGCTAAAAGGCGCATAATTTGGAGCTAAAACGAAGATATTTGAAGATTACTGAAATTTCACCAATACGCCGTATCCAACTAAAGAGATACGGCGTATCTGCGCCAAGACTTCACAGTAAAACACGTTTGACCAATTCTCAATACGGCGTATTCACTCTGTCTATATACGTCGTATCCATGAAGATAACTATTCGAAGATACAGTAAATCAAGTAAATTGGGAATGATATGAAGGATTTATTACGAACGTAGCGCGCACTCTAAGGAATCTAGCCCAATATGCCGTATCAACCTTGCTGGATACGGCGTATCGAGTATTTTTCAGCAACTATAAATAGAAGACTCAAAAATGAGTTTTCAGTGTGCAATATCATATTCTTTATACCATACTCACCAGAGACGAATTTTAGAAGAGAATATCAGCCATAAAGGTCAAGCATTGATCACGAATCCATAGAAGACATCGTGTAATTTTACTCTCTTAATCGTTTGATTTTCAATTGTTTGATTACGCTTGTATAATTACAATGGTTGTGGGCTAATACCCTCGGGTATTAGCCATCTTAATGAAAGTTAAATGTTTGGTTTGTTTTAAAATCGATTTCTTAATTTATCGTTGATTGTTTAATTATGTTTATCACCTCATACTTGTTTATGTGTTTGAATATGCAACCTATCATTCAACTGGGTCTAGTGTTACGGACCAAGTAATCTAGATACCGGGATAGCTCTCCATATCGTGTCTTATATTACTGGACCAATAGGATCACAAATAACGTTTTGTCTTTATCTTTTGATTATGAGCTTAGTTGGACCGGTAGGTGACCCGTTTATGTTTCAACAATCATGCTCTTAATTAACTGATAAAGATTAGAATAGTGGACTACCAGTATATAAAACACCTTCAAACAATAAGTGGGTAAAGTCCCGTTGGGCTAGAGTTTTAACAGGATCACCACTGCTTTAATTCTCTAAGATATATTATAATTAAACTAAAGGATGCTTTATGCGGATGCATTAATTGTGATAGGATTAATTGTGTCTAGGTCTTAGGATGATGTCCCGCCTAAGTCTTAAGAATGATATGCCGCTTCGAGATAAGAAAATCATTACACTAAAACAAACAAACCAGCATTGAACCAGATTTAATATGGCTAATACAGTTTTCTATCATTTGGCTTGTACCGCTTTTCTATCTTCTAATCTTTATCTTTTGTGTTTATTATGTATTGAATTGGTATTTGTTTCCACCAAACTTGTGCTAGTCTCTCAAGCTGAAACCCCCATTTCATTAGACAACATACATAGCGTAGGTTTAACCAGTAAATAGACTAATTAAAATGCTGATAGAATATAGGATTAAATTTCCACTCTTAGTGTTCAACACCTTACTTACCGCGAACTCCATCTTGACCGGGTACAATGCTCGTTAAAGTGTTGTTTTAGGTTTGTCGGCTAAATATAAATGTAAAACTTGATAATCAAATAATTGACCTTACACGACTGCGCATCACGAGTACTACTCAAGTTTAGTAGGATACAATCTAAAAGAAGCTACAAATGACGCTAATATATTTGTCTATGGACCAAGGTACCTCTCAAGATCCTAGAAGCTAGCCTCTATGTCCTGCGCTCGACTCCGTAGCTCAGCCATCTCCAACCTGTCAGCCTCACATTGTAGGTGCTGAATCAAATGAATATCATATAATCAAATATAAAATGCAGCGGAACATGCTATCAACGGATCCATAGAGTCATAAGATCAATCAAATAAAACCAACAAGAGTAATACCTTTGTAGCGAGATCGGTAGAAACGAATAGTGACCTTTACCTAATACACGAACCACCTAATGAAACCAAGTGATCAATGGAGATCACCTCTATGGTTGATCCACACTAAACTTCCTTGTATACCAATTAGATGATAGTATTAACCCCGTAACCTTGGAATTCACCTTGAATAAGCTAGATTCAAAGTGATTGATTAAACAAGAACACAAACCCTAGATGGGATGTGTTTGTGCCGTGTTTATTTAAAGAAAGGGGAGGGGAGAGTCTTTTGGTAAGTTGTTATCAAATAAATAGGAGATCAAATCTATATATTTGACTAGAAAAACAATCTTATCCTCCTCTTATGACCACTAAATGGCTGGCCCCTATATGGGCTCATATGGGCCTCCTCTTTTGTTTTCCATGTCCAATTAACTAAGTACAATACTTAGTTATTAGAAGCCCGATAGTTATCCCATGTTACGTAGGTTATTTATGTACCAAAAATACAATAAACACGATATATAAAATGGTACCTTAGTGTATATGTGTGTGACCCCATAGGCTTACATATATCCAACCGTATAATTATTTATTATGACACGAGCATACTCCAACAACTCCCACTTGACCACACCTCATAATAATCAAGTAATAATATAAGCAAATGTTAGCGTCTAGCAACACACCAATGCCCCAATAAACATATGAGGATAGTTTCTTAAACATCTCATTTTAAATGGTTTAGATATCAATCATCCTTTTGTTACAGATACTATGTTGAACATCTGACATGGATCATAAGTCATTCTTATGTTTAACAATTCTGTTTCTCGATATAGACATTAAACTAGATTACCAAATTAATCAAGTATCATCTTAATTACATTTGGATGCGGCCACACATACATCTATTCAAATCATTGAGGGGCCCAGTAGTATCTAACTTCATAACATATGGAGGAACAAATCCTATTTTGACTGCACGTGTCCGTTATGTGTTTCACATCCCTCCTAAAAATGGCCTTTATAGCAGCCTTCAACAGGTCAGCGTAGAACCATATCAAAGATTGACATTCCACACATACAAAACCTACTTGCATCTCAAGTCTGAGGATGAGAGACATAACCACTTGCGAGATTCACTATTGACGCCGATCCATGTAGTGAATGCTCATAGGTTGGGTTAGTCCAATTTTCATCCAGTGAACAACATATGAGTTTGGCGGTATCATCCATTAATATTCATACTATATGAACATGACCAAAACACTCATATTTTCCTTAATTCAATGATGCTCCCGTATCATTAACTGACAATGGACAATTTAGAATAAATAAATTATTCATGGATTTAAACATGCTAATATAAGACATAGTAAATATAGAATGAAAACGATCACACCAAGTATATCAATTCATTATAAAATAAAAACTATTTTACATACCAGTTATTCAAATACTAAAATAAACAGATCTACATAAAACTACCAGCTGGTCTAAGTCTAATGCTCCTTGCATGCTCAACATGTTTGGAACAAGGCATTGGTTTTGTAAATAAATCAGCTAAGTTGTTATCTGTGTGAACTTTGAGAATACGAATATCATCTTCTTGAATAACTTCGCGAATAAAGTGATATTTTCTTCGAAAATGTTTGGCATCCTTTTGAACACCAGGTTCATCGGCTATGGTAATGGAACCTGTGTTTTCACAGTACATATCCATAGGTCTATCAATGTTGGGGACAACGCCAAGCCCAGAAATAAATTTACATATCCAAATTGCTTCCATTGCAGCTTCAGAAGCAACTATGTATTCAGCTTCTGTAGAAGACATCATAGTAGTGCTTTGCTTAGAGATTTTCCAATCAACAGCGCCTCCATTCATCACGAAGACATACCTCGTCTGAGATCGAAGGTCATCCCGACCAGTCTCCTAACTGGCGTCAGTGTAGCAAGTAACACTAAGCTCAGTTGTGGAATCACCACCATAAACAAGAAACATATATTTTGTATTTTTAAGATACTTTAGTATGTTCTTTATAGCAGTCCAGTAACTTTCGCTTGGATTCTATTGGTATCTACTCGTTAGGTTATGAGAGAACGCTACATCAGGTCTAGTGCACCTCACTGCATACATGATAGAACCTACAGTCGAAGCATAAGGTATTTCTTTCATTTGCTTCACCTCTGCCGGTGTGGAGGGACCTTGAGATTTACTCAAGTCTACATTGGGTTGCATTGGAATAGTTCCACGTTTTGAAGTATCCATCTTGAATTGTTTCAAGATTTTTATCAATGTATGCATTTTGACTTAAACTGATCAATCGCCTTGATCTATCTTGATAGATCTTGATTCCCAGAATGTATGCCGCCCCACCTAAGTCTTTCATGGAAAAACATTTTCCAAGCCAGGATTTTACATCTTGTAGCTTTGGAATGTTGTTTCCCATGAGTAATATGTCATTGACATATAAGATTATGAAGACAATGATACTTCTACTAGCTCTTTTATATACACATGGCTCATCAGGATTTTGAGTGAAACCATACTTTCTGATCTCCATATCAAATCTCTTATTCCAGATCCTAGAAGCTTGCTTAAGTCCATAAATAGATCTTTAAAGCTTGCATACTCGTCTAGGATGCTTAGGATTCATAAACCCCTCAGGTTGCACCATATAAATGTCTTCATTTAGGCAAACATTTAAGAAGGCGATTTTGACATCCATTTTCCAAATCTCATAGTCATAATACGCTGTTATGGCTATGAGAATCCTAATAGCTTTTTTGTCTGCAACAGGCAAAAAGGTTTCTTTATAGTCAACCCTATAGTTTTGAGTGAAACCTTTTACTACAAGACAAGCTTTATAGGTATGTATATTGCCATCCATATCTGTCTTCTTCTTGAAGAGTCATTTACTCCTAACAGTCTTACAATTAGGAGGAAGATCAACTAAGTTCCAAACTTGGTTGTCTTTCATGGATTGCATTTCCATGTTCATAGCTTCAAGCCACTTTTCAGATTCAAGATCCAATAATGCAGCTTAATAATTAGGAGGTTTACCGTAATCTCCTAACTTATGCTCCTCAACATCGATATAGAAACCATATCGTTCCGTGCTTGAGATATCCTTAACAGTGTCGGGTTCGACCTCATGTTGATGTAGGCTAGTGTTCTCAGAAGGTTGTGCTTCTTCACTTTGAATTTCATCAAAGTCTACGGTACTCCTACTTGCTTCTTGTTTTATGAGACGTGTCTTAAAAACCTCAGCATACCGAGCAACAAAAATTTTGTTCTCAAGTGGGTAGTATAAGT
>BQNB010139587.1:0-17535 GCA_026074375.1 Tanacetum coccineum
GCCTCTATCTCACCTGACAAAGCCTTTGTTAATCTTCTTTTGCTTATCTTAAAAGTTGGAGCATAATGAGCTATAGCATACACAGAGTCCTACCTCTGTATGCTTGGTAGATTAACGACATAGCCTAAAAAGAGCCTATATCAGTCTCCACAACTTAACAATCTCGCACTTGGATGATGATCACTTCACAGCTCTTCGTCTTAAGTAATCTCTGTAAACTTCAAACCAACTTTCCTTCAACAATGCTACTGCTCTAACCTTCTGTACCGTCGAACATTCGAGACAACTACACTAATTAAACGCAGGGTTTTGAGACTTTCGATACAAAGGTAATCAAAGAACTTACTCATACAAATAGGAATTGTCTGCTTCTTTTGGTTTCAATTATCTAACTTCAGTTCTTCAGTTATCTCGAAGGCTAGTGATGTTGACGCAATAGCTTCAACTTTGGTTCAATACCAAACTTCGTTCATCAGTTATCTCGAAGTCCAGTTGAAGTTGCGCAAAGCTTCAACTTTGATCTATTGTCATCATCTTGGTAAATATATCTGTAGGGTTCTCAGCTCCAAGAATCTTCATCAAAGATAAGGTCACTTCACTTACCAGTTCTCGGATATAGTAATATCTTATCTTTAATACATAACACTCACTATCTGGGCTCTATCTAACTCTTCAAGGAAATTCTTCAACCATACCAACTCTTTACCAGCCTCTACAGTATCCATATACTCGGCTTCTGTAGTTGACATAGCAACACACTTCTGAATTCTAGACATCGAACTAACTGTTATACCACCCACTGTGAACACATACACTGTTAAACTGTTGCCCGAATCTAAGCAACCCCTATAGTCTGAATTGGAAAAGCCTTCTAAGACAACCACGTTTCTGTTGAAACATAGGGTAGCCTTCGAAGTGCCTTTTAAGTAGCGTATCAGCCACTTGACTGCTTTCCAATGCTCCTTTCCTGTGTTAGATATGAATCTGCTAACAATTCCCACTGCATGAGGTATGTCTGTCCTTGTACACATCATAGCGTACAAAAACCTTCCAACTGCTGAAGCGTAAGGAACCTTAACCATTCTTCGTCTTGCAGCCTCTGTCTTGGCTGCTTGTTTCTTACTGAGCTTAAAATGGTCTCCCAAAGGTTGACATCTAGCCTCTGCATCCTTCATATTAAACTTCTCTAACACTTTCCCTATGTATTTCTCCTAGGACAGCCTTAGAGTACCTTTTGTTTTATCTCTGATGATGCTCATGCCAAGAATCTGCGCAGCCTAAATCCTTTATCTCAAACTCTTGAGACAATTGCCTTTTGAGCTTTTTGATCTCTGTCATATTTTCATTTGTTTGGCTATTGGCTAACCAAATGAATTGGAAGAAATGTATCCGTTAGGAGGTGTTTGTGTACAAAAAACAATTTAAATTACCCTTTTTCCTATAAATACCCTTATATTCTCATTTTTAAAACACACAACTTTCATTTTCAAAACAACTACTTGAACATATTCATTTTATGGCTTGTTCTCTTCCTTGAAGGATTCAAAGCGTATGTTCAGAAACAATTTGACGAAGACGATGCGGCTCGTCAGGAAGCTATTATGGGCGTAATCACGTTGTTTGAGCAAGAAATGGAGGCAAAAGAAGATTTGAGAAATTGAGCCAGAAAGACGTGCTTTGATTGATAAATTTTTGAAGGATGAAGCTTGGAAAGATCATGAGGTTAAGAAAACGTTGTGGAATTGTGTGTCAGAAATATACAAGATAATATCAGCTACAAAATCCGTTAGATGCACACAAAAAACAAATAGGACGATTTGTGTTTTCGTATCATATCGTAACTTGTATTTTTATTTCAACGTCGTATTTTTTATGTATTGTAATTTTATCATGGTGTTTTTTTTGAGCATATTTATATGAAAACAAATGAAATGAGGGAGGAAATGATCTCCTTCCTTAAGTTCATTTAGCTTCATTATAAATATCATCCAATTAAACCTTGTGATTTGAATTAATAAAATTTCGTATTCTAGTTTGTATTGTTTTTTATTTTATTTTAATTTATTGTAGTGCTTTAATTTAATTAATGAAATTTCAATTAAAAAAAAAAGAAATGTTCGGTCACCTGTCCGGTTGTATTACAAGTGTTTGGTCTTCTTTTGATATATGATAGAGAAAACTGAGTTGACGCTGATTTAGTTAATCACTTTATGATCAGATTACTATTAGTCTTATAGATGTATCATTCCTCTACCAATTTCCTTTTACTTTCAAAGAGAGAATGTACATATGGCAATGGGAAGAATGGACATATGGAAACACAAAATCGTCTCCAAAACAATAGCACACGAAGTTATAGTTTGTTGAGATCAATATAAACTTAAAATTATCTAAAGACATAATGAACCAATCCTACTTTTTAATCAAAATAAAAAAAACTCACTTTTAAGCTCTTTTATAAAATAAAAATATCTTGCAAACGGTAAATCGTCAATCGACAAAAAATACACCATCGCGACGAGTATTTTTTTATCTTTCAGTAGTCGTGCACTTCGATATACTTTCGACGAACATTTTTTTGATTTTTTTTCAGTTACGTCATGTGATTTGTACACAAATCACATGTGATTTTAAAATAACAAATCACATGTGATTTTTCTAAACGTAACTGAAAAAAATCGAAAAAATGTTCGTCGAAAGTATATAAAAGTGCATTTTATAGCAAGATGATTTAATTCTCATCGCAATGGTATGATTCGTTTTGTGTAACGATTAATGGTTTGTGAGATATTTTATTTTTAAAAATGAAAGTGGAAATTGAGTTTTTTTTAATTTGATGAACAAATTGATGAATAAGATTTTTTTTTGAACGAACTCAAATTTTATTCCAAATTACTCCTCATTAAAAAGGTAAGTTCATCAGGAAAGTTTACATCCCAGTAAAAGTTTACATCATATTTTAGAGCAATACCCGCTACATGATATGCAACACGATTACATGAGTCATTGTGTTCTTAATAAATTGTGAGTCTAGAGTGAACTTTACTCGTTTATTGGATGTTAATATTTTGCAAAGAATCAATATAAATACACAACCAAAAGTGTTTTTTTTCTTTTTTTTTTCTCGTAAACCAAAAATGAATGCATCGCAAGGTATAACTATTAAAATGGATAAAAATCCTTTAGTTATTGCTAAAAGTTTAGTATTTAATATTTTAAAAACTTTTATTTTTACAATGTTTTTCGATGTTTTCGCTGATTAATTAAAGGAGCTTTAATTAACCGTCACACAAACGCAAATCGTTGAAAGTCTTTCTTTCGAGAAAGTTGGCCCGGCCGTTTTGAGTTTTTTTTCCATCAAACGGTGCACAAAATTGAGACATTTCTTTCATTGATGATAGTCACAAGATTTTGCCAAATCAACCGCTCACTATTTGTTTTGTTGGACAAATTGTCCAACATATTTGTATACTTAACTTGCAAGACTAGGACAACATGAATCAATAACAATAGCCGTTGCTGCAACAATAATAGAATAAAGAAGGACAACAAAACCTAGATTTAACTCGATTATGTTCTAAGCTTCAATATAAAATAATCTAACGTATTCCCATGTATATGTATGTAAAGACAAACAGAAAGGATCATTGTAATCTCCTATTAGTCAAAAATGTTAAAGCTGTTACCAAAGTCTAATTCACCAAATCGAAAGCCCACATCAACATTCTGAGAACTTGTAGGAGATGTAGCAGGAGAAACAACACCGTGTAGTTCAGATTCTACAGTCATTGCATTCGATATACTCCCACATGCGGTTGGATCATCATAAATGTCATCAACTAGTGGTAGAATATTAAAGAGTTTGTTAGATGTTGAAGGAAACTGAAATGAGCGTGTTTCTAAATTTTCGTACATAAACGTAGGACTTGTTTGGAATTCTAACAAAGTTTCAGGGGACGGAACGAATTGATTTTGTTGTGGTGCTTGTTGAGTCTCTGGTCGTGGCGTTGACACTGGCAGTGACGGCGATGTTGATTCTTGGTGTGATCCGGGATTACATGTGTGACTTCCACGATAGGTAATGTCAAAGATATTTGGTTCC
Organism: Tanacetum coccineum; assembly: GCA_026074375.1. Classification (NCBI taxonomy): domain Eukaryota; kingdom Viridiplantae; phylum Streptophyta; class Magnoliopsida; order Asterales; family Asteraceae; genus Tanacetum; species Tanacetum coccineum. Next base: position 4,103 of record BQNB010139587.1, read on the forward strand.
TTGTCAACTTTTTGAACTTGTTTTGTTGCGAGACAACCTTCTACTAGCCGATATGCACATCTATAATAACCTCTGCAAGTAATGTTCAATCACAAAAGAGAAAAAAACAGAAATAGTTACAAAATTTGAGATCTAAATACTCTAAGTTAACCTACATTTAATTGTATAAACTATTTATATGTGTATTGTGAATATTTCAATAATTCTGAAGAAAAATTCTCACATTTTCTCTTGTTTCTACTTTCTAGTGATGTAAGACAAGGGTGATTGCAACCGGTTGACTTAGCAAAATGGATGACCTAGAATATATTTTAAAATGAACCAAAACATGAAATAAATCTGACTTAGCTTGTCTAAGATGCACACCTACTCTTCTCTTAATATCATATAGATTGGACCCTGTATTTCAGATTTCTCGGACCGAATCTAAAAAAGGCTGGATGATCCTACAATTAATGGGGTCATTTTTTGACCGAATTGATTAGCTGACAATTGAGATCACAAAAATATACTCGTAATTAGGGGTGAGTAGAAACGCATCGCAAACCGTAAAAACCGCACAACGGCAAAAATCGGTGGATCGGTTTTAAAAAAAACCGCAAATGCGGTGCGGTTGCGGTTTTACCCGTAAAACCGCACCACAAAACCCGCACAACACCGCACATTGATTATTTAAAATCGAAAAACGACACATTGATAATTTTATGTGTGTTATAAGGCTTCTACTTCACATTATCATTAATATTCTTATAGGGTATAAGTGATGTGTATGTTTACATTAAATATAGTTGTTATAACCGAAAAAACTAACATTGTAAACTAAAAACCGCAAAAAACCCACATAAATTATATAAGTCATAAGTGATGGTGCGATGCGGTTAAAACCCGCAAAACCTACAAAAACCGCAAAATCGAAATCGCAATATGTGGTACGGTGCGATTTTTATTTTTATAGAAACCGCAAGTGCAGTTGTGGTTCGGTTTTAGTCAAAAACCGCACCAACCCGCACCATGCTCACCCCTACTCGTAATAACTTAGTTTCGTGTCAAGTTAATAATTATTGTTGGCATTAAAATACTTAAGAGCCTGACAATGTTTTATATATACAAATTTACTTGATACCAACAACACGATATAGAACTACTCCCTCCGTCCCATATTAAGTGTCCATTTTTGACTTTTTGAATTCTTTTTCCATAAACTTTGACCGTAAATATTTTTCTTTATGTTATATAATGCTTACTGAAAATTATACCAATGAAAAATACATTCGAAACTCTATACATTCATATATTTTGCATTGAGTATCATATAACATAAGAAGAAATAATTAAGGTCAAAGTTGAAGAAAAAAGACTTTTAAAAGTCAAAAATGGACACTTAATATGGGACGGAGGGAGTATTTGTAACTGTTTGGTTATCTCGAGATCCAATCGTAAGCACTCTTATGATATAATAGTTTAGTTGTTTGATTATTGTAAGAAATTGTATGGTTAATAACCCCCATATGCCTTTTATCAAACTACATAGAAAACACACTAGAACAACTAGTAGAGTAAGTGTATTATTGTGCAATAATCCGGCATTGGACCACCAACTTAGGCAAAGGATCCTATCTTGTAGAAGCATAATTGCAGGGTATTAGATTACGACAATTTTTTTCCCACTAAGGTACGTTTAGATGTTACTTTTTATGTACTACAGAAAAGTCTACATGGCACTAAGACTAGATCGAACTGGGCATTATGCATAGTGCATGTACTGAAAATATCAGACATAGGTTTCTCGTATGATATGCATTGTAGAAGTTAATTAGAGCTGGAATTGACGACTCTTAGCATGATTAATTACTAGACAACGGTTAACGACGCGGCGAAACTAAACCCATAGTCATCATTTCATGCAACTAAGGGGCATAGCAACGAGTGTACGCTTTATTATTATTGTTTTACAATCTTCCCATCAAGATTATTAGTTTTTAGTTTAGTTAGTGACAACAAAAACGCCACAAAAATAAGTAATGTAAACATATTATACCCGTTAAGTTACATAGTTTCCAGTGTTTGGTCGTGGACTTACCACCGGCTATATATAGTATACACGATAGGGTAAATTAAAATGCCCGTGTGTATTAGATAGTAGGTTAGTTCTTCTTTTATAAATTTAAAACTTGCTTTCTGCACATCATACATCTAAACATATCCAATCATGCTCCATATTTGAAAGTTCACTAATCATCATAAAGTACTATAGATGCATCATGTTAGTGGTTGAACTCACATTAAGTTGGTGTAAATGATATGAAGTTAAGATATGGAGTACATGGTTAGGCCATCAACAACCATAATCTCCACATTACATTTTTCATATTGAAGAATAAAGTACCAAAACACAGCTCAAACTATCCTCCATATCTAGAGTTTTTTTAAGCATTGGTTGAGATTCTTCATATATGGAACATCATAAATCATTCCTTCAGGCATATTATTATTATTTTTTAATACATCTTGAATCTTTATCGGAATATTAGTTGAAATTCTTCATTTAATTCAATATAAAAAGAGTTTAACTTGTCACCTTAATTTGCTAATTAATCATGGATTAATGGTCATACACTTTAAGTTGTCACCAGAAAAAAGTTTAGTGTTTAAAGATGACGTTCTTTAGGCATATGTTGAACTAAGGAACGATTAAGTAAAGTTGGCGGGATCCATACCTTGGATGTTTGGCACCAAGAATGTCTTTTTGTCCATACTTCCTCCAACTATACCCATCATCAAGAGCTTCTTCAAAACCCATGTCTCCCCTCACCTTCACCTTCCACTTTCCCGTAATCTCATTATCAATCCTACGTACACGTAATTCAAATTAGTTCAATATAAGATCCAAAATTTTAGTGCTACATACCGATATGTTATGGTTAATTTAAATGACATGAGACTTACCTCTTGGCACTTACATCTTTGTGATCCAGATTTTTTAACTCACGCCCTGAATCTTCGCGATGTGGGCTTGCAACGAATGGAGGTTGTGATTCCAACCTTGTAATTCCCATTCCCCCATGTGAATGTGATACCGGACTAAGGCCATGAGCCTTGAGCAAAGATAATGATTTATCGTACGATTTGAGGATGCTATGAATCAAGATTTCTTGGACTTCGTAAGAAGATAAAGGGTTATCGAGATGAATCATGAGTTGCTTAGCAAACTCCTTGCCTTGAGTCAACTCATCAATGACTCGTTTGTGATCCATGTTCGGCTTTGCACGTCTAAAAAATTATAAGAATATGTCAACTCTCCCTTTCTTTGTTTTTTGCATGAGAGAGATTTGTCGTTTGATATGATCATATGAATGATGGAATTGTTATAGGGAAGTATAAGGGGAAATTGACCAAAGAAAACGAGTTAAGTTGTTGAAATAAAGAAAGTCATAGTCTTTGGTCATATTAGATTTGTAGTGGAAGAATATAAAGCATTGAGCAAAGAAGTTTTTGTTGACCATATCTCTTCTCCAATCATATTTATGCTCAAGTCATTTTCCTTTCTCCACTTTTCAAACAAGTGAATTCGTAACAAATTGTCAAATTGTATATGTAAGATCTAGTCAATGTGATACCTAATAAGTAATACATATGTATATGTATACTTTCATCGATTTGATCACGGCAGACATATATGACTATGATTTTTTATCATGTATCCACCATATACCTACTCGGGTCACAACGTCTATATTCACCATCATATATGTCTAACTTGTGTGGGAAAAAAATAGACCTGAACCTTGCAGTAAATGATGAAAATCAAACTGGTATCTCGTTTTATTATGATGAAAATCTACAAAGTTGGCTTCTAACAATTTAACTAGAGCAAAAGACATGGAAATATAACTAACTCGTAACTTTTTACTCTGTTGTGTAGCTATCTTTATTTTAGTCTATTGTATACACCATATTTTCGTGACAAATTTACCTTTCTCATTTATCAACACTCTTATTACCAGGTATGAGCAAAATGACCGTAAGATACACACAATATACAAAAATTAAAAGTATGATGCATAGATAGGAAAAATAAAGATAATTACATAACAAAACAAAAAGTGACAAGTTAGTGACATATTCATGACCTTCGGCCATTCGACTATCATTTGAGACATTGTGGTATTGATGTTTGCTTTATGGCTTTACGGGTTAATACATATGAAGTAGCTAGACAAACACTTTTGACTAATTTCTATAAAAAGATGGTCATAAAATGGATTCAAAGTTTGTATTTTATTGTTTTAAAAGACTAAACGACCAAATGAATCCCTGAAGAGATCCATTGGTTTAGTATCATTGAATTTAATAAGTGTAAAAGAGTATTATATACAGGTTTAGCGTATATATTGGCACTTGCAACACGTGATTGGGAGGGTGACGCAGATTAGATTACGTAAACCCACCAACATGACGCGAATTTCGTGCCCACACACGCTCTCCCTTGCTTTCTTTAGGCTGGACGGAGTGGAGGTGAGTTTGCCAAAACTCACCTCGGTGGCTTATGAAGTCGCGCGCGACTTGCCACTCCGGTGGTAAAACTCACCGAGGTGAGTTACTTTTGTGAGGTGAGTTTTGCCATGTTTTTGTGTCAATTCGGTGAGATACTCACCTAGTGTGGGTTTTAAAAATAGTGGGCCCCTCCCAAAATGTAACTGTTTTATATAAAAAAAAAAAAATTAAAAACCTCACTTTTTACTTATAAATACCCACTAATTCATCTATTTTTATACACAATTATTCCCACTTTTAAATTAATATGGCTTGTTTACTTTCACACACCGTCGATGAAATTCACGCTTTAGTTCAAAAACTAATTCACGAAGATAGCGTTCGTCAGAAAGCGATGATGGATTTAGCCGTGCAATTTGACAATGCAAGCGCAGCTAAACAAGATCTTAGACAAGCATACGAGAATTCAAACCCACTCCTAAGCCCCGCCAAAATTCCACAAGAGACCTCGTAATTTACACGCATTTTTGAAAGCTGAATCTGATAAAGATTCCGCGAAAAATCTTGCTATGTATCGAAAGGCAGGAAAAATAGAAAAACAAATTGAGGCTAAATATGTTTGGTTATCTGAAAATACCAACTCCTTTCATTCTCCCACTATAAATACCAACTCTTTTCACAACTTTTTCTCACACATTCAAACAACATTTCAAAAACTCACCATGTCTGAAACCAACCAAAGCAATCCCTCGGCACCCGAAAAACCAACCGAACCAATCCTTCAACAACCTTACACAACCCCCAACCATGACTCAGAAACCCATAAGGGTGGTTCCTCATCTGAACAAAATACGCACAAGCGCACTTCTCCCATTACTCACGGATTTCTTACTGAGAAAGAGTATCAACAACTACTTCAGGAGAAGATGTACTAAGAGAAAATGGAAGAACAACAAGAGCTGAAAAAAGGGGAGGATAAATTAATAAAGAAGAAGCTGAACAGAGTTATTCATTTAGGAATTTGGATTGCAAACTGATAGGGGTGAGCAAAAAAACCGGTTCCCAAACCGAAACGGTTTTTCTATCAACCCGAAAACCCGAACCGTCAAACCGGTTTAGACCAAAACCAGGGGTTTTCCGGTTTTCGGCCAAACCGGGGGTTTGGAACCGGTTTGGCTTTTTTCAGCCGCCACCGGTTCGACAACCGGTTTTTGGAACCGGTTTTTGGAACCGGTTTTTGGAACCGGTTTGGACCCGACCCGGATTTTATTGGATAAAAATGGGTCCCGGGAATTTACTTTATCAGATTTTCTTATCTTTTTAGATTTTCTTGTGGATAACTGGATAGGATAACTGATTTTCTTATCCTATAAATAAGGGTGTTGTATTACAACTTAAATCACAACTTACATTACATACAATCCTTCTTAAGCAAAAAAAAAACCTATCCACCTCAATGGCAAGTCAATCCGCCTCAGACTCAGCTACTACCGGTGCTGGTTCAACAAGTGCACCGACAATTCGTGAAATCATACCAACCAATCGAACCCCCGAAGTTTGGAAAGACTTCAACATGTGCATTATGACCAACGGTCATAAAAAAGCACAATGCAAGTATTGCTTTCATTTCTTCTCGGAGGGTTCCAACACGACGTTGAAGAATCATATAACTCATCCGCATTGTGAAGTATTAAAGGCGCAGCTAAACAGAAGCCGGAATTCGGCAAACTTCGATGGGAAAGAGAGGGCAACATTTTCATGTTCAATCCGGATTATCTTCGTGAACAATTCGCGGGGTTGGTGATTCAACGGGGGTTACCATTCAACCACTTTGACCACGAGCAGACAACGAGGGTGTTCCAAAACACTATGCAACCGCGATACACTCATGTAAGTCGTTCTACTCTAAAACGTGATGCAATGAAACTATGGGTAGCGGCTAAACAAGCAACCATTGATGGTTTTGGTAATTTAAATAATAAGGTCAACCTACACACGGACATTATGGTCCGCTCCTCATAAAATTGTCCCGTTCTTACAATGTGTTACCGCACATTGGATTGAACCTAGTACTTGGCAAATGATGAAGCGGGTCATTTCGTTCGAAGAGTTTTCGTCTGTTCACTCGGGTACAAACTTGAAGTATATGTTAGAAAAAGTCTTTGTCACGTATGGTTTGAAAGAAAAAATATGCACTTAACTTTGGAACAAAGCTAGCAATAATACAAGCGCCATGGATCAAAACTAAATTAAAATACAACCACCAATGGGGGGTAGGTTTATCACAGTTGTTTGTGTTGCACACTATCACTAACTTGGTTGTGAAGTGTTTTAAAGGTCCCCATAATTAATCAAATGAAAGAGTCTTTCAAACAAATGTTAAAAGATGTTTTCAAATCTGGTGATAAAATCCGAAAACGCTATATTAAAGTCTGTAAGAATGCAGAAAAACCTTGTTATTCACCAAATTGGGACGTTGATACACGATGGAACTCCACTATTAGAAATGTTCGAAGTGGTTTGAAACAGAAAATGACGTTGGTGGGTATTTATCAAGAATATGTGGATCACTAAGACTGTAGAAGGGTATTAAAAAATTCCGGATGAATATTGGGTTCTTATTGAATCGTTAAACCCATTACTTGAAGTGTTTCAAAATGCTACGGTTATTTTGTCGGGGGTTTACTACCCAACAACCTCCATTGTACTTTCACGGATTTATCAAAAGAATGCAACATATCAGATTAAGAACTTGAGGGGGGGGAGTGTTTCATGTAAGGTTTCAACATGAAGAAAAAACTAAAGAAAGTATTTTGAAACCTCCCATCGAAATTCTTGTGCAGCGCTTTAATCCTGTTAAATGTATCCGGGGTAGACTATCTATTGAGAATATAAGTAGGGACTTGGAGTTTGAAGATGATGTTTTTTGCACTAGGTCATTGGATTGGTTTCACGAATCTTTCCACGGAGTTGTATAATATGTATATTCACAATATGGTACTAACCAGACCTCAATCAACAAGTTTGGGTTTCTTCACGGGGGTGATCGTGTATCCTTAATGCACGTTGCTACACGTTTAAACCAACATAAAAAAAAGAAGTCAAGGGTGATCCCTACAATGTCCTCCGATTATGAGCAATATCTCAAACAGATTTTTGTCTCAGTACTCAGCCCAAGGACTTTGCATCTTATATTATTGGGGTTTTGGAATCAAAGGACAATCAGTTTGGGGGGGGGGGTCTCCTATTCTATCCCGCATGGCCCATGGATATATAAGTGTCCCAAGCTTCTTCGTTACATCGGAATCAGCATTTTCAAAAAGTTGGTATTGTTGACAATCCGAAGAACAAGACTAACTCCGGAGTCTTAGAGATGTGCATGTGCTTGAAGATCACTAGACGCACATAGCGTAAACAAAATCACTCTCTCTTGAACTACCCTTAGACGTTGAAGAAGGTGTCTTTAATGACGAGGTGCAACAAAATGAAGCCACTCAACTTACCGATCAAGAAATTGCGTTAGATGCTAGTAGCGATGGCTCTTTTGTCCTTCAGGAGAACACTCGTGATTATATGATGACAGCGAGCCGAAATGACCAAACCGGAGAGGGAGGGTCTATGTCACAAGGTTACACTTACTACTAGTATTGTGTTTATTTCTATCTTTTGTTTTGTATTTGCTTAAGTATTTCTTTATGTTGTATTTCGTTTATGTAAAATTATGGTTTGTATTCAATAATAAGTTGAAGTAATCAGTTATAGTATAACAACACAAAAAAAAAATAAAAAAAAATAAAAAACACAAACCCGGTCAACCGGTTTTATGTTAACCGGAACCGGAACCGTTCCAAAACCGGCAAACCGTTTTCGGCTCAACCCGGTAAACAAACCGGTTCCCAACCGTTTCAGGGTTTGGCCAAACCTGGTTTCGGCTCCGGTGACCCGAAACTGGTTCCTGTTTGACTCAAACCGAACCGAACTGGTTAACCGATTTGCGCACACTTAAAACTGATTCGAATACGAAACAGATTAAATAAACTATTATTGTTTTTAATAACTATGTACTCTTTATTAACTGGGTTTGTATGTTTTTTAATTTATGAATAAAAGTTGTTAATTAGTTAACGTTTTTATTATTTCGTACTTACGTTTACGTAAATTATTTAGTTTTTAGTTAATGAATAAAAAAAATTTAAATAAAAAAAGTGAGAAAGTGAGTTATATTGGTAAGTGGGTTCTTGTTACGGTTTGAAAGGTGAGTTGTAAGTAAAATATAATTTGGAGAGAGAAAGCTGATGTGGCGCTGATGCGACGCTGACGTGTCAGGTGGGTTTACCACCACCACTCCATCCTGCCTTAACATTCCAACTCTTTAATCACGTCCTGATAATAATAAAAATTTATCATATATATCGATCAAAGAGTATCAGGCCGATTTTAATTTTATGATGCTTTGAGCGAGCCGACAAATAATGCCTCTCACAAACAAATAATCCACTATCTTGTGATACTTGTTTGTAAACGACTCATCCTCACACCAGTTTTCATTTAATGAATAAAGTATTATAATAGGAGTAGATAAACCTAGAATCTCAAACAAAATATAGACAAACAAAAACGATGTCGTTCTATGTTTGCCAACATTTATATCATAGTTAAATGAGCTAGCGGCGCATTTTGTTGCTCGTTTATCTTCCACCAATATATAAATAATAAGTTATTATAATAAAAAGATGGATTTTGTTAAAACATTGCTACATGATATAAAGTTGTAATGATTAACTATACGTGAAAGACACTTTATGAATCATAATTCTATAAAATAAAAAAGCATACTTAACATATAGTTTAAAATATCAGCATGCAAAAAACTAACGAAATACAAATTTTTGTAACTAAAAAATAGCTTCTGCCGCGTAACAACAACAAGGATTTTAACCCGCGCTTCGTTGCGGAGCGTAGGGTTATATTTTTTTCGATTTCAAAACGATAGAATTTATCAACTTTTAACTAATAAGAAAGACCTTAAAGAAAGCTATTTTAAATGGTTACAAATAAGCAATATATTCGTTTGAAAATTTCCTAATTCATTAGAGGCCTAAGTGAGTTATTTGGTGCAATTTCCGGCCTCACAAAAGCCGCTTATCAGTGATAAGATAAACGTGCACAAAGAAAGACAAGTAGTAAAAGAGTGTGAGGCAAAAAGTAATATGCATCAGATTACTTGTCACACCATTCTCTTTCATTCCTCAGCGTTCTTTGGTGGAACGCATTTTATCCCTGATAAGAGTCTCTTGTGAAGCCGAATATGACATCGTAAAATAGTTTGTCTTTTTGATTACAAATTCGTAAAAGGCGCTACTCAATATTAGAATAGGCTTTTACAAAGAACAATGGAAAACCAAAGAGGACATGGCGGAAAGTGGTTTGCACCAAATCACTTTCCACGACGCTCTCTTCGGTTTCGAAGTGTTCTTTGGTAGAACGCATTCTATTGACAATAAACGTCTTTTGTGTGTATGAATGTGAGAGAACACATTATACATTCTCGCTACGTCCGTATAGTTTATTGTAAAGAGAATCGAGTTACGTCTTACAGTAGAAGAACTAACAACAACAATACAACGTATTTTATATTCGCCTAATTAACAACGTTAATATTTGTGTCGATAACACACAGTTTTTTGTTATTAGCTCTTATATTGTAGGACTGAAAACGATAACTTATGCTGTTAGCTAAACGGACGTATCGAGAAGGATAGAAAAAAGAGTCAAACATGTATTGGCCAGATTTTTTCCTAAAAGGGTTTTAAAATACATATAACAGTCGGATTTGTAAATAATACATTCTCGATAGCAGTTTTTCTAGTATAGACTCGGATAGGGATTCTCATTCAAAGCCAAAATGTTGTTGCGCTTTCTTATTCTTGAGCAGTTTATCCACGCGTAGGGCATCTCATTTAATGTTGTAGACGCTGATAAGTTGCTTAAGAATCGGTATACATCATGAAGCGATAGACTGCTACAGTAAGGTGTTTGTAGAAGACAGATATATCAAAGAGTCGGACTCCTTTTATCATCATTGTCTGACTTTCTACATTGTAAAACAATGGTAAAATATTGATGCCTACAAGAAAGGATTGATTGGCTCGGATAAGAGCTTGAGGTTGGGAAAGAATGTATGTCTGACATGGCTGCACACCTAGCAGGTTGCCTAGCAAGTTACAGACGGTCACTTCTTTTATTGTACTTGCTTGTATTCATCATCGCCTCATGATTGTAGCATGCAACTGGTGGGACATCAGATGTAAACAACGGTTACCAAGCATAACGTAATATCCAAATATACGATAAGGGTTGCCGAATTAGAAGCCATTTTCTATATCGAAGCACGCATGATAGTGCCAAAACCCATATCACACTCGAAAGACCATTCCTGCATCCAAGTAAGCAGTCAACACCCAAAGAGATATAATTACACTCTCAAAATCATTGTTGTTGACTCCTGACATGGACGTAGGGGTTGTAAATAGAGACGGGTACCTAAACTTAATGGCTCAGATTTGCAAGTGGGATCTGGTTGAAAAGGTGTTCGACACACCATGTCTGCAAACACTACTTTGTTGGTGCTGCCCCGCCAAGATACGTATCAATTTGACACATCATTATCAATAAGGACCTCACAAATGCCATGGTATCATCATTGCCAATAATTCGCAAAAATAAAAGCTAAGCTGGGATAGGCAAGCTAAGCTTAAGCAAAAGCAGCCAACCGTGATGAAAAAACCAATCAAGTAAGCATTAGAACAACAAAAAATCAAGTTCATCTTAACATGAACCTACGATCAAATACGTGACGGCTTACTGATTTTGTAGAACTTTCCGGCGAGACAGCAAACACACAAACCATAATAAAACTGACACCATATATACCCCGCTGGAAAGTGGAAAACACATGTCATCCATGCATGATAAACCCAGACATCGTGAAAGAGCGTCAAAAGTGGAGTATGTAGAAGCTTGGTAGATCGGAAGTGGAATAGGGAAAAGTTTAGTAAATATCTCATTTTACCGGTCGATGATACTCGAACCTTTGAGAACGAAATTGAGATAGGGAGGTCTTTAGTAAATTGGGACAAAGACTTGTCGCGGCTGCAAACACAATATAGCGATGTCATGCCAAGATACGGCTGGGTGGCAACCAACACGGTCTAGCAACCGATAGGCAATAAGAAAACAACATTTAGGGGTGTGGCTGACCCGCTAAAATACAAACCGTTCACATATGTTAGCCTAAGAAAGTGAGACATGTTGTTCTGAACCAATATCTTAACCTTACATAAGCAAACTCCCAAGCAAAAACACAAACTAATAGAAGCAAAAGATTCAAACAACATCTAAACATAACATAAGCAAATAAAGGTTATGAAATAGTACATTGATTCCGCAATAATATCTTAACCTTACATTAACAAACTAAAACCTATTTCTGAAATAGTGCATTGATTCTGAGATTATCTTAACCTCACACAAGTACAATTCCTAAATAAGCATAGGAATCACAGACAAACTAAAAACAAAGAAAGAAAAACACGATGTCACAATCTTAAAACTAAACCTACATCAACAACAACTACTTAACAACAACGCAATTCGAATAATTAAGAATCCAAATCAAGTGACATGCATACACTTTGTTTAAAGTAACATAAACCTACGATCAAATACATGACGGCTTACCGATTTTGTAGAACTTTTCGGCGGAACACCAAACACACAAACCATAATAAAACTGAAACCATATATACCCCCGTTGGATAGTGGAAAATGCATCCATAAATATAACTTTTCACCTATTATCTAACATAACCTTATCAAACCATGACCTTAACGAACCCATCCAGACTCATATTGCAAAGATAAGTATTGGCAATGTGATTATACAGTAGGCTCAGATAAGACAACAATCGAAGACAGAGAATGCACTCGCCATGGCTGCAAACGCAATAAGTCGACACGCCAAACTATAGATGATCTCAGTTTTTCTGAAGACTTTCATATTCATTATAGAATTTTACAATTTATATCACCACAATTCTCATGAACGGAAACTGATCAAAAACGCACTGTGGTTGCGAGCTAAAAAAACTCGTCGTGCTACGATGCAGACAATGGCTTACTTGGTAACGACCTTTTAGACGTATTTCATAACACTCGTAAGAGAACGCAGAAAGTAATTATCTTCTTATTTTGAGGCTCAGATAAGTAAGCAATTAGATATGAGCATACGACTGTCATGGCTGCAAATCTAGCAAGCTTGCCCCGCGAAGATGCACATAATTCAAACTTTAATTAAACCCACTTATAGACGCTCAAAAAGCATATCAGATTAAATAATCAGGGTGGATCAGTCCTTGCCACGCCATGTTAGGCACTGCGGCTGCAGTTCTAGTGAGCAGCCACGCCACAATGCATATTACCTCATCAGTTTGATGTAGAGCAAATTTTAATATAATTTAACAAAACCCGGTATTTTTTGGTCGAGCGATTTTCCCAAAGTACATGAACCCAAATTTACTAAACACCTTCCTTTCCCACTTCCGTTGGGAATATCATCTGAATACACAAACTGTTATTAACTACTGTTACGATTAGCATTCGAAACGCTTATGCGTATTCTTATTCTTGAGCAGCCTATATGCGCGTACAGTATCTCACTTGATGCTTTAGACGCTCATAGGCTGCTCAAGAATTGGTGCACATCATAAACCAGTTGACTGTCACACTTAAACTTTTTTGTGTCATCAACATTGCCTTACTTTGTATATTGTAATAGTAAGGATCGATTGGCTCATATAAGAGCCTTGTGTCATCAACATTGCCTTACTTTGTATATTGTAATAGCAAGGATCAATTGGCTCATATAAGAGCCAAACGTT
>BQNB010139588.1:1818-17535 GCA_026074375.1 Tanacetum coccineum
AAGAACCCACTCCCTCAAATAAGCTGTTGAGCCTCCCATTTAAAGACCACTCAAGTTGAGGGCATTATAGTAATTCTACCCCAAGCGCGTATTTGAGGAAATTTCCTCGAAGGTGCCTTCAGATCTATCACGTGTCTCAGCCAACTACATCTGAACACGTTGCAGTAATCTAGAAGCATTTATTGCCAATCATTGGCTCGGATCACGAGCCAATGATTGGCTCGTTTCCCGTACCTACGACTGACGCGTCTTCAGGCCACGTGGCGCCTTCTAATTGGTCGACACACTATGAACCTCGTACTAGCCTGACAGCCGTCCTACCACCTGATAATACATACCTCGTACTGACATTCCCTCGGGACCCGAACCTGCGACATGACAACCTGCAATTCAATCATTAGTAGTGCCACATGTTACCACCATAGTGGTGCCACGTGGCATGTGGGGGGAGGGGGGTCCAACTACCACGTCATTGCTGACATGGCGGCCAACGGTCAACGTTGACCGGGTCTGTTTATCGGGTCGGGTCTGGATCGGGTCGGGTCCGGATTCGGGTCGGGTTGCCACGTGGCACCACCTGAGTGGGCCACGTGGCACCAGGTATTAATAACCCAGCTAAGGCTTCGCCCGAGTCGAACGTGCGACCTCCCGAGCAAACGCTCAAGGGAAGCAGCAAGTCCAACTGAGCTGAGCTCAACTATCATAAGACATATACAAATAAATTGTATATATGTGATAACAACTAGGTTCATTTATTAATAAGGGTTCAAATAAAACGTGACAGGGTCCAAATAAAAAAAGGTTCAAAATAGAAAGGCCGGTACCGTTGGACTCGTAATTTCGTGCTCTTTCTAATGGAGTGCTCGGGGAATTTTTTCGGGTTCGTTTGAATCTCGATAAACGTGAAAACGTCGTCGAAAGACACCCGAAAATTACTGTTTTTTGCTTTGTTTTCAATCCTTTGTACCTGCAAGACATAATAACACATACCAAGCATACTTGCAATATAATTTAACATATTTTATGGTTATTAGTCCAATTTATAGTGTTTTCCGGAGTATAAATGATGTGTGTTTAAGCACACATCAGCCCACAAATTCCTCCATACTAAGCAATTGTTGGGCCCACACGCAATGTTTATTAATACACGTTAAGATAGAAATAATTTTATCTCCCCTTAACTTATAACCCCTCACATTAAACAAGAATATAAAAGGTTTATCAAGAGGGTTTAAAATCATTTGTTTCTAAAGCGCCTCCGTTTGAAACACTTATTTAATAATAGAGAAAATGCTAAGTATAAAGTTTCAATTTAATATAAAAGGCTTAAAGAACGGGAGTTCGTCATCCTCGATTTTCATAATCCCCAGACCAAGCTTAAAACGAAATCATAGTTAAATATAAAAATAGATGCTAACATTACTCATAAATGTTAATTGTGTAAACAATAACTTTTCGCTCCCTTATTCTTAATTCCTCTAAGAATTTTATTTGGAAAAATAAAATGTGAAAAGAGATCACTTATTTATTAGCCTTATTATTATAAAGGAGACCGGTTTAAACCATAATTAGTTTGAAATCATTTCCTAAAGAAACGATTTGCTGAGAATAAGGTCCACATTAAGGTTCTAATTTCGCATGATTTAGGGGTTATCCTTTTTATTTCATCTGAAACAACTCAACTATGAGTCCAGAGACGGAGGCTTTATTTAGATAACTCCGGAGTTGAAATTTGGCTTTATTATTATTATTATTGCAACAATATTAGCCCTTGGTCCTTTAAACAACTGAGACATCGGGAGCGAACCGACAGGAAACAGTAGTCTTATTTCGACCTCGGGAATTTCCTCGACCTTTTTGAAGGCTGAGTCAACGGGAGCGAACCGTCAGGAAACAACAAACTTTTATCAGTCTCGGATTATTATTATTAGTATTACTTCCACCCTTTAAAAAACTGAGACATCGGGAGCGAACCGACAAGAAACAATAGTCTTATTTCGGCTTCAGTTTATTACATTATTATAGCCAAATTTCAAGTCCTGTGGTCTTTTAACTACCTAGACAACGGGAGCGAGCTGTTAGAAATCGGTAGCCTATTTCCCCACAACACTGACAGAACCTTGATGTGTACCTTACTTTCATTAGAAGGAATCTCTAAGAAGGGATTACAAACTAAGAATCGTAAAAACCAAGCAACTTTATTTATTGAAAATTATTTTATTTTGATTATTTAGATGATGGGAGCAAAAAGCCACAATTAACCTTTATGAGCTCTAAAGAGATCCAACTACTCCACGCCTAGCATCTAACTTATATTTAACTCTATCATTTTTCGTTCTTTGCAAAATTTTAAAATCTTGCAAACGCTTAGTCTCGAAAGCTAAGGGGAAAGCTATAGTGCAATACTCGGTCAAGTCAAAATCTCACTAGTTCTAGCCTACTTATTTTTACACATTTAAATATTTTTATTTTTATTTTTTCATTGTTATTTTTTTCTATTTTTTATAATAAAACAATATATTGGTCAAAACGGGGTTGCGAGGGACACAGACAGGCACATGTATGATCATTTTGACAGAAATCCCCCCACACTTAGAACTGAACATTGGCCTCAATGTTCAAAAATATCAGGTTTTACCCCCATACTTAGGAATGAAAAGGCAAATGCAAAAAATTCCAAGTGTGAAAGGGGAAACAATATATATAAGATCAGGATACAAAATTTCCCTAGATATAACCATATGATCGATCGAAGACCGAGTGTTTGGAGGATTGAAAACAAGCATGAAGGTCTTCATGATCATAAGGAAATTTGCAAGTAAAACGGGTACCACCAAACACAACATGGAGAGAAGCACTCCCTTACACTTATTTATTACTACTATTAAACTACTATATTATTATTTCTATTAGGATAAACACGGGTTGCCTCCCGAGAAGCGATTGTTTATTAATGAGTCACTAGCTTGACTCGCCCTGAATTTCTTTGTCCTTGAGGTGAAAACAGATCAATGATTTAATCTTTAAAGAAATTTCACTAAAAATATCACGTTTATCGATCTTGAAATTATCATTAGGCAGACGTAAAAATTTTCTCATGAAAGAGTGAATTCCATAGATAATGAGTATTCCGGGATTGAAAACTTTGTCTTCATATCCGGAAGGAAATGATAGGAAAGTTTCAATCTCAGATGGATCAGAAAGGAAAAGAAGATCACTGACAAATGAAATAGGATAAAAGGCATTCAATGAGAGAATATAAGATCTCTTAGAATAAACTCCATTGAGTATTCCGTGATCAAAATTTTTATCCTTGTTTCCGAAAGGAAATGACACTAAAGGATCGATCTCAGAAAATTTCTCAGAAAAAGTGGAGTCACAATTGGATAAGAGAAGACGTAAATCATTAAGCTCATTAGTTGTAAGTTTCTTAGTTGATGTTTTAGATTTTAATTCCTTATCATCCTTAATTCTACTTGATATATTTTCTCTCAAAATTCTAGTCAACTCTCCTAGATCGGCCTTAATATCAAAATAAAAATGATCATACTCCGGTAAAGATATGATGTGAGCGAGTTCATCGGCGAACTCCTCAAGATAAGAATTACTCCTTTCGACAATAGGAGGTGGATCAATTGAAAGATCAAAGTAAAATGATTCATATTCGAGAAGAGAATGATCAGAATGAGAAATGGTACCGCCACTACTCTTCTCTTCATGAGGATCGATATCAAAACAAAACACTTCATAATCTGGAAGAGAATGATCAGATTGAGAAGTGGTACTGCCACTACTCTTCTCTTCTTGATGATCGATATCAAAGCAAAACGCTTCATAATCTGGAAGAGAATGATCAAAATGTGAAAGAAAGGTGTCGATCTCTTCCAAAAGGAACTCACTATCCCCGAAGGGGGTAAGAGAAGGGGAGAGAGACGCGACAACTAAATCAGAGGAAGGATTAGGATTGCCACTCAAAGGGTGAATCAATATTTGCAATTTTAACACTTCGTAAAAATGGTCCTCGCATGTAGTGTCAAATATATCAATCATATTGATTGACTTTTTTCCATACTTAAGAGAATATTTTGAAGTGATATCAACCTTGAAGGTCAATTTCTCTTCACCGACTCTTAGAATCAACTTTTCCCCTCGTGACAACGACCATAGCAATGGGCCGCCTTAAGAAATGGTCTCCCCAAGATAAGGGGGACCCAGGAATAGAGAATCATAGTCAATGACAACAAAGTCAGCAGGAAACGTGAACTTACCCACTTGTACAAAGACATCCTCAGCTATATCGGTCGGGTAAGCAACTGACCGGTTAGCTAATTCTAAGACACACACACACTGGGTACGAAGTTCAGTGTTAACATCAACTTTTCCCACACATTGAAGGCATTAATTATGCTGGCACCTAGATCGGCTAGGGACATACATGCCTTAAACTCACTGAAATCACAATGAATGAGAAATTTCCTAGGGTCTCCAAGTTTCTCGGGTAGCTTTTTAAAGATATCCGCTGAGCAATTCTCATTGAGAGGAGTATTAGCCATTTCTAGAAGTTTCTCCTTATTAGTAAGGAGATCTTTCAAAATCTTAGCATATTTTGGCATTAGAGCTAAGGCTTCAACAAGACTGATATTAAAGTGAAGTTTCTTGAACATCTACAAGAACTTATGAATTTAGATATCAGACTTGTCTTGAAGCTTATCCTTATTCAACCTCGAGGGATAAGGAATAAGAGGCTAATGAGGATTTCTCTTAGGAATCTCTCTCAATTTAGAAATGGGAGCTGGCTGGACTACCGGAGGTGGGACTCGTACGGTACTTTCTTAACTTGAAATGTGCACCTGGTCCATGGTCGTCTCCGGGTCTCGTTCCACCTCCTTAGAAGAAGAAAGATGAGGGGGTGGAACAGATGGTCCAGCTAAAACAATACCACTCCTTGTAGTAATAACTTTTACATCTTCCCTAGGGTTTGGAACGGTGTTGCTAGGAAGCGCACCCTGAGGTCTCTCTTGTAGAGCCTTTGCAATTGACCCATTTGGGTTTGAATTAATTGATTGGTGGCCTCCTGGTTTTGGTTAAAGGTTTGTTGGTTTTGGTTCTGGATGATTAATTGTCTCAATAACTCATCTGTGGATGATTGATTTAGAGTCTGGTTCATGTTTGGTTGAGGTTGGTTAAAATTTTGTCCTTGGTTACGGTTATATTGATTTTGATTTTGATTATAAGCTTGACCATAACCTTGGTTTTGTTGGTATTGGTTAGGATAAGGTTGTCGGGTTTGTTGGTATTGGTTTTGTTGGTCTGAACGGTTTTGTTGGTTTTGGTTATAATTTTGTTGGTTTTGGTTTGAACGGGTTTGTTGGTTTTGATTATTCTAATTATTTGCTTGATTGAAACCGGGTGGTCCAAGATAATTGTTGGAACGATAGCTTAAGAGATTACAGTTTCCTTGAGGTTGGTAAGAGTTACCACCCACATTGTAGTTTCTCGTAGAAGCATATACGTCCCCTTGAGTGAAGCCACCGGTGGCTGGACACTCATAATAAGGATGTGGACCACCACAAGTCTCACAACTTTCTTGAATGGAATGCACCGGGTTTTTCATGGCAGCAATATGCTTACCGAGTGCTTCAACTTGTTTAGTAAGGGCGGTAATGGCATCATTTTAAGATGAACTACCAATACTACTTGAAACTTGAGGTTTATTTTTTGAGGTTCGAACTTTAGATTTGTTCTCAATTATAGTTAAGGCCTCTTGAGTATTTCTTGTCAACAAATTTTCACCCGTCGCAGAATTAAAGGGAAACTGTTCCGATAATTCAACTCATTATAGAAAGTATCATTAGAATGAAGCGGTGACAATCCATGATACACTTTTGTTAAAGAATATTTGAATCGTTCCCAAGCCTCACTAAAAGTCTCACCGATTTTTTATTGAAAATTCGTAATATCATTTCGAAGATTGGTGGTTCTAAAAGGAGGAAATAATTGATTCACGAACTTGGATACTAGATCATTCCAAGTTGTGATAGAATTTGGAGGTTCTTTTTCAAGCCAAGTCAGGGCTGCTCCTTCAAGAGAAAACAGAAACAATATCAACTTAATAATGTCGTGCGGGATTTGATTAAGTTTGATTGTTTGAGTTATTTTTGTGAACCTTTGAATATGAGAATGAGGATCATCGTTTTCAAAACCGTGAAATGAGATGGCGGTAACAAGATTAAGCAACCCGATCTTCAGTTCAAATTGACTAGCAAGCACGGGAGGTACAACGATCGCATCTCCAACACCGTCGGTAGGTGCCTGAAGTAACTCCTCCATCGGTCGGAGATCGGGAGCCGGATTTTGAGGAATAGGACCCGCAGGAGGCGGTCCTTGAACGTTATTAGGATTCATATTGATTTCTTCAAAATCAAGTAAAAGAGACGGATCACCAAGATTTCTTCGACGATTTCGAATAATGCTCTCCGGATCAGAAGATGGCGAAAAAAGGTCGGTCGAAGAAGAACGAGTGCTCATGCACTAAAAAAATAAGATAGAAAATATTTTTGGATTTTTTTATAAAGATAATAAAAGAGAAATCAAGTTAAAAATAAAAATATTTTTGGTATAGATATTTTTTAATATATATATATATATATATAAAAAGAAAATGAAGAATAATATAGAAATGGAAAATATTTCTAGATTTTTATTATTTATATTTTTTTATTTTTTATTTTTATTTTATTTTAATAAAAACGACAATAAACTTTCTAAAAAGAAAGGATCTTCAAGGCATTAACTCGAAACACAGCGTAAAAATCGTACAACTCTCTCCAGCAACGACACAAAAAACTGATGACGTTCGTGAGAACGTGTCGAAGTAATAATAATATTTCCCGTTTAGATGTAAAAATTACTTTAGTAAAAGTAATAATTAATCTTTCGGATGTCGTATCCACGGTGAGAATTGAATTTGCAATTCACGTTAATGTTCTAATTTGATGCTTGATTATCTTTTGGTTGGTTTTGGTATTTATACTAATCAAAATAATAAACTAAATTAATACTAAGTAATATTTAAAATTAAGCAAAGAGATCGAAGATATATAATAAAAAGGATATGCTTGTCAAGTGAGGTGAATCGATCCTTAAGTGTGAATATAAGTTCTTATCAATGAATTAGCACCCGTCTAATAAATTATTTTCTCACAAAGTTGGTTTATTTTGAAAACAATTTTTATCAAGATATTAATTACTAGATTAATGCCTAATTATTTGTAGGAACTAAGTAATCTTTGATATATATAAGAACTAGAGAGAGAAAGTGGAAGGAATGAAGTATTTCTAGTGAGAGAAAGTAAAAGAAAAGAAATGCATTAAGTGTGTGAAAAATACAACCAACCACCATCCTCTCCAAGGCATGAAGAGGGTATTTATACCATCTAGTGGCCGGCCATGGATTGCTTATGGGCTTTCGATGGGCCTTTTGGCCCACTTAGTTTACTAAACATTACATTTTCTAACTACGGGCTTTGACTAACTATTATTGGAAGTGACCGATACTTTTCGTGTTTCTAACAATCTCCCCCTAAGGGAGGTCACTCCAATTTACAAAAATTTAAACTTAGCATACTATGCTTCGACTTTAGTCTTGAGCTCGTAGTCTTTAACTTCAATCATTAACTTGTGATTTGATGTAGTGATCATTGACTTTAGGCTTGAGCTTGTTTCTTTATCTTGTCTTGAATGTGAAATTATGATCTTGAACACCTTGAGATCATCAACCAAGCATAATCTCGTTTCGCCATCTTGTAAACTTTGCCATCTTGTGAACTTGCGACATTTGGACTGATTCGGTGACGGTATATATATAAAATATATAAGAATCAAATCAATGATAAAAAAAAGATTCCGGAAGAGATATTCCCGGGTCGTATGTCCCAACGAGGCTGCAATTGAAATTTATCCTGGTTTGATGAGAAGAATCAATAAACTCTCAAACACAACCTTCATTTCATAACAATAAGCATCCAAGAGTTACAATAAGCAGTTATAATAATCCGAAATAAGCTGGTACAAATAAGCCACTAATCCATAAACTAAATAAACTATCTAAAACTATTCTTGTTTTTTTGGTCCTAGCTGCGATAGAAAAAAGAAAAGACAAAGACGAAAGACGAAAGAAAAAGAAAAACAAGAATACTACTTCTACTCTAAATCTACTCTACCTACTGCTGCTAGACTAAAAAAATAAAGACAGCAACGAAAAAAAAATGGAAAGATAATAATTTTTTTCGTGATCTGCTACTCTCTTCTTTATATTTGCGTATCATCCAAGCAGCAATAGAAAAACATGGGCTTTTTTCCGTTTCTCAATTGGGCCAAAGTTTCATTCACTTGGGCCTAGTCCTTCTTTGTTTTCATAAGTCACAATTAGACATTAGTTTGCTGGGCCGAGTGCAGATTTGGGCCGGATACATTTTACTTCAAATCTGGCAATTATTAATAACGAGTTGGAATATTATCCGCGCGTTGCGGCGGAGGCTTATTAATAACGGGTTGGAATATTACCCGCGCGTTGCGACGGGGGCTAGCTTGTTGTCGCAACTTGTTGGAGCCTAGTAATGTGTTTATAGTAGTTATGTACATCAATTTCTAATATCAGAAGGGTGCCATGAACTAATATAGTAGTTTAGTAAAGCTATAAACATGTTATTTAATCTAACATCACATCAATTATATAACACCTTACAAATAAGTGGAAAGTGTTAGTTGATCATTGATTAGTCACTATCCTCATGTGAACATGTCCTACAAAAAAGCCTAGTATAATATTCAACTATGATTATATGATATAAGTTGACAATTTCACATATACTAAAAATTATGATAAGCAACATTTTTGACTTCAAACTTATAGCATAATCACATTGTTTACAAAATTACACCTACCATGTTTTTATGGCACACATTTCAGACTATAGCTTTGTGAAGCAAACAGAACCATAATACATGTCTACATATGGACTCATTTGGCTGGGTTGTTTAGCCTCATTTTGCTCGGGTAATTTTAGCACACCTTCTTTCACTAATGGTTGCAACTCTTTCTTTTCAAACTTAAGTTAATCCTGCCTGAAAATACAGAGTCTGTGTGTCAACAAATAAATAGTAGCTCTTGTTTATCGCATATGTTAGAAGGCGAAATCTTATTGTACTCATAAGGGAGTGTTTGGAATTGCTTATTAGAACTACTTATTTCACTTGCGGCTTGCCAAAAGAAAATCTGTTTGGATAAGCAATCTCAAATACCCCTAAAATGCTTAACCGATGTAGGATATAGTAAGCGGATAAGCATTCTTATTACAGTTACCTAAACACCCGCCCACTTTCACAGTTACAGCAGGTTCAAATTTTTTTATACTTTCCTGATGTCACAATGCATAAAAGGGGCATTAACAAAACTGGGTTTATCCATCCAATTACTGCCAGGAAATAAATTGTGTTTTTGA
Source organism: Tanacetum coccineum (assembly GCA_026074375.1). Taxonomy (NCBI): domain Eukaryota; kingdom Viridiplantae; phylum Streptophyta; class Magnoliopsida; order Asterales; family Asteraceae; genus Tanacetum; species Tanacetum coccineum. Next base: position 11,322 of record BQNB010139588.1, read on the forward strand.
TTCCGTGTCATCGCCCTTTTTTATTCAGTATTACTACAATAAACATGACTAAAAGTAGGCTGTTCTCAGATGGTTATGGGCCAAAAGTGTAGTGACAAAACTGTTTTCTTGTTACCTGATATATTTGTCGATTTTGTTGCCATATCAGTGTCAGTGGAAATCTATTTCTCCTTTTTTTCTTGGTCCTGATTTTCCCATTTCTGTGTCTTCAGATGTTGAGTGTTGGAAAACTCATTTCTTTCTGTATACCTACATTAGTTAGCATTCACAAGTATCCATTATCGCATTGGGAGTCTCTCGAGGCATAGCTTGCAAGCAGCATCCGACAACAAAATAATCTCATGCCTTCCTTCGTTCACAGCTGCAAAATTGAGATTCTATTTCACCGTTATGCACATCAATTTCTAATAGTGACAAAAACAAAATAAGAACTTGCAAAACATGATGAGTAGACATTCTGAAGTGAATAGAAGTAAGAATATACCTGTAAACAGTTTGATAAATTCCTTAAGCTGCATCAGCTCTCGATTCTCAGAAGTTTACTTGCCCACATGATATAGAGGAATAAGACACGTGAGCATAGCAATGTAAATAAAGAATTATAGAAGTATTAATAAGTTTAAATCGATTTCTTAAATGTCTATGAATGAGATGAGTACCAAACTACCAATACTAAGCTAAAAGATACCTTTGTTGCCGCCTTCTCCATCTATTTATATTCGTCAATATCATGTGCAATCCCAAAATGTGCTAGGACATGAAGTCAAGACACGCGAACATAGCAACAATTAGCGGCGCCTGCAAAAAAATATCAGAAATTGTCATTCAAATATATTTCATTAGAGCCACTTTTTATAATCAATTATGCTAACTTTCATTCAAATATAGATTACATTCAAATATATTTCATTCACCACATAATTAAACATAAACCCCTGTTTTTTTATAGAGTAAACTACATTTTTGGTCCTTGTGGTTTGCTGGGTCTTTCACTTTTGGTCCATTTTTCAAAAATCTTACGGATCCACTCCGATACCCGACAACCCGTTTCACTTTTGGTCCATTTTCACTAATGCCGTCAGTTGACCTATGTTTGACCGTTAATTTAGAGGGTATTTTGGTCTTTTCATCTATTATATTAAATAAGAGCTCCCACTAACCAACTTATCATCACCTCCACCCCTTTTCTTTCATTTTATCCACCTAAAAAACCTTATCTCTAAAAATACCCTCTCTAAAAGAAAAACATCATAACCACCTTAAACATCCATAGCCGTCGCCACCACCCAGCCCACCATCTACATCCACAACCATCAACCACACTATAACGCCGACAAAAGCAAAGGAGAGCTCAACTAAAACTTACATTTCTCTTTACAGATTTAGGAAAAGGTAGGAGTATATTGAATGGATTTAAACCAAATTATTGAGGTTGAAGAATCTGATGAACCACCACTATCCATGCTGCTATACTCGCCGGATCTGAAATCATAACACGGTCATCGCCATAATTAGGTTATGGTGTTCTTGAGATGGAGATAATAATATAAGTTAGAGATTTGGGGTAATTATAACCATAAAAGGTTATTGTGTTTTTGTTGGTTTAATTAAAATGAAAATGTTGGTATGACTAAATCAAATGGGGGTTCTTGAATTGTAACTGTTTGTGCTCGTCCTCTAAGGTTGTTTTTTGTTTGTTGAGGAGATTAATGAAGAATATGAAATAAGAAAGTAGATTTGATGATGATTTTTTTTATGAATTGATAAAGAACAAATTCTGTATTTTTTTTATACTAACAGTAACTCCATGGATATATTTTTGTTGACATGCTAATAAAAATAATAATAATAATAATAATTAATAAATAGGTCATATATGTCATTTTAGGTAATAAGATAAGGGTATCTTAGTCATTTTATATGTTTTAGCTGGTCAAATTAACGGTCAACACAAAATTGGACCAAAAGTGAAACGGGTTGTCGGGTATTGGAGTGGATCTGTAAGATTTTAAAAAAATAAACCAAAAGTGAAAGACCCGACAAACCACGGGGACCAAAAATGTAGTTTACTCTTTTTTATATATACAAAATGAAAATAAAAAATTTCTTCCAAAATTAACCACAAAATTAAACCACATACCTGCAACGCCACCACTACCAAAGAGCTCAAACAAACAACACCCAAAAGGCCCAATTCATTGGAAAAAACCAAGTAAAAACGCGGAACCAAAAACCCCCTAAAATTAAAACCCTAACTATTGTGTAACAGTATCTATCTTCAGGCACAAAAGGCTCAAACAAACAATTAAGCTAATCAACATGTTCCATCATCTCACCTTCTTCTTGCGTCTCCATTAACGTCGTCGTTTCGATCAAACTCACCACTTTTCCCCCTTTTTATCCCCAAATTCAATCTTGGGTCTCTTTGATCTTGATGTATCTTCATCAAAACTAAATGGGTCATGTAACATTCCGTATTTTCAGGTCATTTACGACGTCATCTATTTTACTAATTATTTTTTTTTCGTACGCGTTTACTTTTAATTCTTATTATATATTAAAATCGCGTAAACTAAAAATCAACAATTAACGTAAACGGACACCAAACGAATTAAAGTTTTCGTCAAGCAAGCAATATATTATTTTTACGAAAGTAATAATCAACTTTTAATATTTTATTTTTATTAGTTGCGTAAAACGTTTACGTTTCGCAATAGGATTAGTAAGACCTAGCTATACATAGTAAACTTGACCAACTAGTCACCCTTAAATCCCTCCCCTTGTTTCCCTCATTGTTGCCGCCCCTAAACCCCCCTACCCATGGACCTTTCTATGACTTTTGTTTGACCACTTGGACTACATATACTAGACCCTCTCATTCATAACACTTCACACTTCACAAAACACTTACAAAAAATTTCTTTTCCTTCCCTTTTCTTTACATATAGCCACGACAAACACCCTTTTTTCTATAATCAATCCATACAATTAAATTCACCTCTTATACAAGTATCTAGGAACATATCTAAGGTTATACAAAAAGGTTTAAAAGCTTGGTTAAGTGATTAAGAAAGGTTTAGCAAGATATTGGAAGATTAGGGTTTTCTTGAAACCTAGGGTTTTATTGGTGTGCAACCTTTGGTTTATAATCTAAACAAGGGTTTAGAACATATTTCTCATCATCATACATCACTATAACGTTATCTATAAACCTTTATGTGTTTACTTTTATCATTTTTATGTGTTTACATGTTCTATATAACTAAATCACCACTTAGGGTTTTTAAACATGTTAAATGGATAACTTACTTGTGATTATGATTTTGTACACTTTTTCATATGATATGTGATTGGTAATATCATGGAATAATGAGATTATAAGTATGTTAACATGTGGGTTTAAGTGGAAAATGTTTAAGTATAAACTAGTGATTAAAAGTTAATTAAGGAAAGTTATGATTTTATGTGAAGTTATGAACTTATGATCTTGGACTAATGAAAACATTATGGATCTTGGACTATATAATATACATGACATAAGTATATTAAGAGTTATAAAGGAATTGTGGTATTTTAAATTGTTGAAAAATATATATAAAACAAGTGTACAATTAATTTTATAAAAGATACAAAAGGGGCTGTTTGGATTCGAAATCCAAACAGTAGGGTTTTCATTATTATAGGATAATACACCTCATGACGATTCCAAAATGATAAGAAACTCGAAAAATTGATTTATAACGAAAAAGATACGACGATTTTAAGTTTACGTTAAATATATACTTTTATAAAACTATTTTTATAAAAATTAATATTCACCACAGAAACTTATATTTTTAAAAACATCATTAATATGATAAAACTTTTAAATACGAGAACGTACTCGAAAGAATCGCTAAAAACGGAGTTAAAACGAATAAGTTACGACATTTACGATAACTAAATCTATAAAAATAAATATATAACTGTTATGAACAGTAAAAATCACTATTCATCAGAAAAACTCAGATTTTAAAAATGTTATATTTTGATAACTCGTCTTAATACGAAGGCGTGGACGTAAGAAACGGACTTAAAACGAGAAAGTTACGCCAGTTTTACTAAAGTATACTTATAAATGTTTTTACTTTATAAATATGATTTCACTAAAACGATTAGATGGTGATGTAGCTATATAGAATTATATGTGGTATTAGTTAATCAAAGTACTATATTACTAGGGAGTTTCATAATGAGGCCTCTTCGGGGTGGCGTATCGACGAGTTGTTGGATTTACGATTTAAAGTGTCCTAGCTCCTCATACGTCACTACATGACCTCTTAATTATGATAGCCCGAACGATAGTATGATGAGCTATACGACCTATAAATAATCAAAGTGTTTAGTACTTATACGACCTATATTGGATTAGGTTGCCTTCGGATTCCTTCGTGACGCATTTTTCTATTGTGAATACTTGTTGATTACCATTCACTCGAGGTGAGTTCATAGCCCCCTTTTTACTACGTGATTGTTTTACAAAATCTACGGGGTGAATTACATTGCTTGTTTTACTATTGGACACAAGTGTTTTTCTAAGTGTTTTCAAAGTGTTTACAAAGTGTATGCTATCCAGATTACTGCCTGAATATTATTGCTAAGTTACCTTATTGCCGTGAAGTCCCTATTTATCATGAACCGTTAATTGCTATTGTAGTAAGCGCGAGTGTTGTGGATAGATCTATCGGGACTGACAATCCCCACCTTTCCTTGGGTCACTAGTTTGATCAAGGTGCATTTAACATTGAGAGGTGTTAGGTTGTTGGCAAGCATCCTATATTCTGATTGGGGCACAAATCTAGTTAAGGCTTCGGGGTCATGAGCTTAGTGCAATAATAAACGTTTTGGACTACTGAATGTGTTTCAGAGTCTACTATTACTTCGATCTTGTGGTCCACCCTTTTTACCGATAAACCTATGATTTCACTCAACCTTTGTGTTGACTTTTAGCATGTAATTTCAGGTCCTAGGGTATGAAGATTGGACGGGAGCCGTGACGGATATCAATGAAGACGGATTCTGTGTTTTATCTATATTCAATGCAACTTTTATTATCTTTAAAAACTTAAGTCATCTTTTGGTATTATGAAGCTTTTGTTTAATTAAATATGTACTTGAAATGTTTATGACTTTTAAAACATATGGGACCTAATGTATAAACTCTGAGATCGAATGAAATCTTGTCTTAAACGTCCATTTATGGTCGTTTCCTATATCTTGATTGTTGTACTTTGACGTAGCACCCCATTGTTACCATTCCGCTGCTACCTGATTTTGGGGGTGTTACAGATGGTACCAGAGCCAAGGTTATAGGGAACTGGGTCATTTTCAAAACCTAGTCTATAACCACAAAGTTTAAAGGTTTTCTTTTCTTTCATTTTTAAATACAGAATCCTTCATCGCTATCTGATATCCACGCGCGCGTATTCCCTGATCCTTACTTACTTTTCCGATTGTCATTATTGCATTATATATAATCTTAGATATATAATACTTGGTTTAAATTCGATCTCTTACGTCTATCTTTTGACATATCAATATCTATTTCTATCGATCAATTATATAAATATCGACTATCCTGATTAATTTATGATTATTTATATCATTCTCCATTATTTACCATGTGCCATGACTCTGCATACCTTTACAAATTCTCAACGAATTGTGTACTTGTGTTGCCAGAATCATGCCGCCCAGGAGATTTAAGAAGAAATCTGTTAGGAAGATAGTGGAAAAGCGTGTGGCCAAAGCCATTGAAAAATATGAAAAGACTAGAGCTGACTCAAACAATATTTTGACAAACAAAACCGAAGCTCCCCAGGGTGAGGAACTGGGTCTTATAAATCCTCTGTCAGAAAGTTCTTGAAACTGAGTGGATAACTCTTGCAATTCGTCTGGCACTAATTGATACGGGGCTCGTGCTATAGGTGCAACACCAGGGACTAAGTCGATTTGGAATTCAACTTGTCGAGCAGGCGGTAGCCCATGCAAGTCTTCTGGAAAGACTTTCGAAAATTCCCGTATGATCGGTACGTCCTCAAGTCGCTTCTCCTCTGACTTGTCCTCATTCTTCTTGGACGTAACTTATGCCAGATAAACTTGACATCCTTTCTCCATATACTTCTGAGTCTTTGTGCACGATATGATACTCAGCTTCGACTTACTTCTGCCGTCA
>BQNB010139589.1:0-17535 GCA_026074375.1 Tanacetum coccineum
GTCCAATGTTTGAAGATTATTTTGAGCAGAAATCTTTTGTTACTACCATCAATTCCGCTGTACAACTGACTCACGATCAAGAAGACTTACCTTCTACATCTCCAATCATTGTTGACACACATGAGGCTCCTCCTGTTATCACAACATCTGACGAAAAAACTTCTCCAATCTCTTTACAAGAGTCTGATGAATTCAATCAAGAATATTCTGCTGATTTTGATGGTAATACACAGCTCAGGATCTTCAACAAGCTTCTCAATCTCCTCAGCTGCCAAGTGCTCGTATACCAGTGCCACATTTTCTCTTGCTTCTTGTTCTTCATGACTCTTGTGCTCAGCAAGACTTACTTGAATCATGTCTTGTAAAATCATCTCATCAGCTTTTTCTGCTGTTGGCACTGGAACAGGTGGTGTTAGTCGTGCAGATTGCCTTGACGGTAATCGAAAATGGATCACAGTTGATCGTTTTGGAACACTTGACTCAGCTGTCTCTGTAGCAGGGTTAGGTGACCTAGGGGCGCTAGGTGTCCTATGCGTTCCCTGGGTAGACTCAGTCGGCTGTGACTGAGTCAGAGGAACATCTAGCCCAAACACCTCTGCATACATCTTATAATGCTCCATAAGCTTCATCTCTTCTGTGATCATCCATGCTGGTATCCGCATCCCAACCTTGTTCTTGTTTCTTCCTGAATTGAAGATATTCTTCATAATATCATCATCTTGAAGATTGTGATAAGCATCTCGAGCACGTCTTGAAATGTCAGGAAAGATAGTCATATAATGACTGATGATGATCTTCGTAAATCGTGGGTATGGGATCGAAGTGGCAGGATGATGAAGCGAATAGTAAATGCCTTCCCACATTAACTCCGCATAATCCACATGAATGTTATTGACAAAGCAGTATAACATTTGCATTATCTGCAACGGCGGTTGGTCCCATCCCGTAACGCGTGTAGTCAAGCACTTGGAGAATATCTTGCATAACGTCTGCCAAGGCTGTAGAAGACCAAATATCTTGAAATTAGAAATAGTCTTGAGTTCCATTGTAAATCCCAACACTTGTTTGTAAAATGGAACCATATCAGAGAATGATGGTGGTGGCACAAACGAAGCATGATTGTTATCATTTGCTTGTGGAAGATGAAAGATTGTTCTGAAGTCATCCAGAGTAAGTGTAAGCTCTTTTCTATCCAGCAAGAACTTGAGTCGATGCTTTGATCCGTCTTCTTTCAAAGTATGCCAGAACTGTGCCATATAAATCCAAGGTACAGATGCTGAAGCTGCAATGCTGAATCGTAACGGATGATTCTTAATAATATTCATCAGAATCTTGCTCTCTGATGGACATTGCACATGCTCCAACTCAACCTTCTTGTTTGCATCCATAAGGTCATATCGCTTGTTTGGAGGACACAGTTCATCTGGATGAACATCAGCTGCATGTTGTTGTTGTGCCATGATGATAACTGAATGAATACAATTGAGGTGTTAGGAAACAAATAATTCTTTTGACATTTTTGTCTTTTTCCTCTCTGTCTGTTTTTATATGTTCTGGCAATTCTTTTTGAACATATTTTTGATCAGTTTTTTTCTCATGTGCTCATTCTTGCTTTTTCTAGCACATGCCATACGCTTTATTCGAATTATTCTTTTTATTTACCATTTTTGTGTGTTCTGGCATTTCTTTTTCGAACACACTTTTGATTTGCTTTTTCGCGTATGGATTTAGCTCTCTTTCTGTTTTTAGAATATCCTCACCAGAAATTCTTTGTGACATGATACTCTCTCAAGAAGGATGAAGATTTCTCTTTTGATTTGAATCAAGACACAGTTATGAAAAATTCAAGAGAAATCCTTCAACTTCTTAAAATTGTTTTAAGAAAGAGTATCATTTTGACATAATAACAGATTTTGAGAACTTTTTCAAAAATCATGTGACAAAACTTTTCATGATGTTGATAATATTAAATAATGTAATCACAAACCCACAACTGAATGGACACTAAGTCACTCACTCATCATTCTGTTCATTACAGAAAACGGTCGAAACCGGACATGACTTAGTCCACTTAAACAATTACGAATAGACATATATGATCCACAACATAGAATTCATGAAACCTTGTTTCTTTGCCAAAATTATTTGTTAGATTTTCAGCACACTAGAAACTGATCGTTTTGTTTTTCACAGACATTCACACAATAAGCATTACAATCATGAAGCAACAACATTATTACATATACAAAACACTTTCACAAAACCACAAACAATTAAACTGATTTTCACCATTAACCTTTACTGAGTTTTGACTTTTGTTGACTACCGAGTTTGACCAGTTGACCTTACCGATTTTGACAATTAGACTTTTTACTGAGTTTCAAAAATAATGACTTTTGTTACCATAAACTCAATATCATCTAAGTGTTTAAATCATTGACAGATTATAACCTGTGCACAAAGAACTAAACTCGGTAAAATAACAGATTCGGTAATGTACTACCAAGTTTAATCAAAACTCAATCCTAACCATTCTATGATCATTTTATGGCCTTAAGTCACTTTTTACACTAAATCTAAGCCTAAGATTATGCGCACAATATCATAAGCTACAAAACATTATCATAACACAAACTCGGTAAACCTCATCTTTACCGAGTTCAAACTCGGTAATCCCAAATTACTCACAAACACCTAAGACATATATATCCACTTACGTTTGAGCAAGAAGTGAAATTAGAATCGTTGTAATGACCTTAGATAGTGTAAAACAAATTTCTATTCAAACTCGGTAAAAGGATTCGGTAAAAAGAAAAGTAAAAAATGAAATTAAAATCCTTTATATAGCCATCGAAAACAGTTTGGAAAATTAACATTTTCAGTCCCTGTACTTAACTTTTACCGAAAACTGTTGAAAAATTGTCACATTCAGTCCCTTTACTTAGTATTTACCGAAAAATTTTGAAAAATTTACACATTCAGTCCTTGTACTTGAGCATTTCCAATTTTTTGTTTGTGAATTTACACAAACTCCCCCTTAAACAATGAATCTTTTCAAACACTCCCCTTTGAAATAACAATTATGTAAAATTCATAGTCCGAAAATAAAAAATTGTTACTCTTTCAACTAAAACTCCCCCTCAAAAATATAACATTTCCAAATTTAGTCATCATGAGAATTTATTATCAAAAAAATGTTTGTGAATGAAAATTGTAAGAACTCCCCCTTGGATTATGATTTCCTATTTTGCAATGTAAAAGGTTTTAATAAGAAACTTGGAATCATGAAACAAAAGATTGTAATTCCTTTTAAATTATGTTTTTTAAGAAAAATGTGTCAAATCTTTTTGTTATTTTTTGAAATATTTATGTACATGGTTGTGATGTATGATCTTTTTACGAAGATAACTTTGTCAGACTTTCCAACTGAGTTGGAGTCATACATCTCATACCAATGCGATGAACTAGATACTCAAAGCGTTCTTTTGGAAGCGCCTTAGTAAATAGATCCGCAGTTGGTACTGTTTTTCCGACAAAGTAAATTTCCATCAGTACCCCTCTCAACGTGTTCTTTAATAAAATGATACCGAGGATGTCATAGTGCTTTGTCTAGAATGTGGACTGGAATTGCAAAAATAGCTTGGCACTCTTGGAATCACAATTACATCGGAATCCGGATAGTATTTAAATCCATAGTCAAGCAGTTGAGTACGCATCCATATCACTTGAGCACATCATGCAGACAATGAAACATATTCAGCTTCTGCAGTAGACATCGCAGTACAATCTTGTTTCTTTGAACTCCAACTCACGAGCTTTCCACCTAAAAATTGCAATCCTCCTGATGTGCTTTTACAATCATCTTTACAACCTGCATGGTCCGCATCTGAATAGGCAATTAGTTCAAAACCATAATCCTTCGGATACCATAGGCCCATGTTATAGGACTGTCTTAGGTACCGTACGACCTTTGAACCTCATTGAGGTATTTAAACCGTAGGCGTTGCTTGATAAGCGTGCACATGACAAAAGTAGCAAAGGCTATGTTCTGGTCCGACTTGGCTGTAGATTACATAAAGCCCTCTTATCATACGACGATAAGTCGTTTAGAATCAGTGAGGAGTGGCCTTGTAAATCAGCAATCCGTCTCCTTTGCCATAAGTGTGCCTCATGGAGACACATTCATCTAGCCCAATGTTTTCTTTAACAACTCTATAGCATATTGAGCACTGACCTTAGAAATATGCCACGGGGAGATTGATGAACTTGAAGTCCAAGAAAGAATTTTAGTTCACCCATCATCGACATTTCAAAATTGTTTTCATTAAGTTTTGTAAATCTTTTTGAAAAATCTGGATTTGTTGATCCAAAAATAATGTCATCAACATATACTTTAACAAGTAATATGCTCCTCCCCCCCCCGAGACGCTATGTAAACAAAGTGGTGGGTCAATTATACCTTTTATTGAACCCGGTGTTCAATTATAAAAAAAGACAGTATTGGCAAACCATGCACGAGGTCTTGCTTAATGACCGTATAGATCTTTTTTTCAACCTGTTAGACGTGATTTGGGAAATTCAAAATCAATAAACCCTTCAGGTTTGGCTGACATAAACTTCTACTTGTTCAAAGGACCAATTGAGGAAAAGCCGTTTTGATATCCATTAGAAAGATAGTGGATATCATATGACAGCAAAGCAATGAGAACATTCCGAATCAGCCTCAAACGACAACAGGAGCAAATGGACTCCTCAAAAACAATGCCTACTTCTTCATATAACCTTTAGCCACAAGAGACGATGTTTTTTTCCGAACCACAATATTATTTTGCATCACAACTTATTCTTCCAAAGCCATGTAAGATCAATAACTTCTTTCCTCTGGTCGTGGGAACAATTCCCAACTAGAAAGTCTTTCAAATTGATTCAACCTCAACTTGCATGGACTTACTCCAACTATGATCAAGGCCATATCTTCTTGTTAGTTATTTTGTTCAAAAGTGCTAAACGGTTAATGCAATACATGCAGACCTCAGAATCGTAATTAGCCGTTGACGAGTCATAACAGGTTTGGATGGGGTCCCCAATACTTGGTCTAAGAGGATGAACTATTTCCAACTGTGAGTCGAGGTGTTGTACTTGATGGAAATTCTGCACATTTGATGGTTCGAGATTCGTTGTAGATGACTCAATTTCCTCATGATTCAGAGAATCATATGGAACAAACTGTGTATTACCATCAAAATCAGCAGAATCTTCTTGATTGAATTCATCAGACTCTTGTAAAGAGATTGGAGAAGTTTGTTCGTCCCAGTGTCAACAATGATTGAAGATGTAGAAGGTGAGTCTTCTTGATCGTGAAGTTTTTGTTATGGCAGTGGATTGATGGTATTATCAGAAGATTTCTGCTTAAATAAATCTTCAAACATTGGACATAACAAATTATCCCAAATCCTCTTTGGAAGGAGTATTCCATTAAGTCATTGATGAATTTTTGAATTATTAAATCGTTGAAGTTCAGGATTCTAAATAACTTGTTTCTGAACCTATTGGTTGTAGGGGTAGCTCATCAAACTTGACATGAATAGTCTCCATAATCCTTTTGGTGCGACGGTTTACAGAATCGACAACCTCCATTGATGGTTATTCCGAATAACCAATAAAGAACCCCAATGCTGCTTTAGGTTCATTTCCGCTTCCCAAGGATCATCATGGTCATGTTGTCAGATACACAATGACCAAACACATGAAAAATACTCAACGATTGGTCTTTCGTCCTCGTAACAGCTACATAAGGTGTTTTTTAATTGTGTCGTGTGTTTGATGAGGACCGGTTTGAGTTAAACATGCTGTAGCAACTAAGCAACTGCTTCAGCCAAAGAAATTCAAGGTAACCTCGCAAAAATAAGTCATAGTGCGAGCAGCCTCAACCATAGTATCACCGATATACTCGTTCTACACTCCATTTTGCTGAGGTGTGCGAGCAATTGAAAATTGTTGCATAATACCTAACTTTTCATAATAAGCTTTGAGAGTTGCATTCTTGAATTCAGTGCCATTATCAGTCCGAATCTTGCAAACTTTGGCTTTGTAATTCAATTGAGCTTGAGCAATGAATTTCTTGATGATCTCTGGAGTTTCGTCTTTCGAACGAAGAAAATAAACCCACGTGAATCTAGAAAAATCATCCACTATCACAAGAATATACTTCTTTCCATTGACCGAAGCTACTCTCATTGGACCGCACAAATCCATATGAAGTAATTCCAATTTGGAGTAATCACTTGGAATCAATTTAGGTGGATGAGAAGCTTTCTTGCTTTTTCCTCTTTCACAAGCAGAACAAAGATGATCTTTTCCATATTTGAACTTTGGTAAACCGTCAACCAAGTCAAGTTTGGTAAGATCGTTTATGGTGCCAAAATTTAAAGATGTGTCCAGTCGTCGTATGCCATAAACCCATAACTTTGTATGAAGATGCTTTGGACCATTAGACAAATGGTGAAGAAGCATGCCAGTCTGAAATGGAGATAGTATATAAATTCGAATCGCGTCCGCCTATGAGCAAATCATCTCCTTCCAGATTTCGAACATAACATGTTTTAGAACGAAAAGCCACTTCCAAATCTCCATCACAAAATTGTCCAACACAAAAATAGATTGTGTCCAAGACTCTTAATAACCTTGGCTCTGATACCAATCTGTCACACCATGACAAAGACAGAAACTCGGGAATGCAACATAATGATCAATCATAACACAAGTCACAAAATAGAGAAAACTACATTGCAAAAACTCTAAGTGCTATAAAGACCATCAACCTCGAACAAAGTCGAGTGATGTCCCAAATCGCAACTAAAATCCACAATCTCTTATAATTATTCAACTGCCCACATAGGGGACCATAATCCAAACTTAAACCAAAACATCCAAATACTAAAATAAAAACAACAAGCAAGCAAGACTTCACACAAAATTTCACTCGGGATACTTCTAAGTCTGCTATCACAATCACCAAACTATTCTTCTTTCACTTCACCATACTCAAAAACGTCAACAATAATGTAGTAACACCCCCAAAATGGGCCACAACGAAATATGATGTTTCGGGGGTATTACTTCATAGATCAATAACACAAGATATAAGAACGACCTCTATAAGAGTCGTTTAAAATCTGATACATTAGATTTCATAAATGGTTCGTTACAAAAGATCATAAGCTTAACTTGTTTAACTTAGAAAAGTAAAGATTTCACACTTGCTAGGAATGCATATGATGAAGCTGCAAAACAACAAAGATTTGCTCAAAAGGTCCAACAATAAAATATGACTTTGACCGATCAGATTGAGATGTATAAGGAAAGGAATCGGGTTTTGGAAAACATAACCAAGGATAACAATTATCTAAAATAATTTCTTGAAGCTGATGAAAGGGCAAAACGTGTTCAAAAACAAGCTGAGTCTTAATTGTATCGTGATCGAGATATTATTCGAGATCTCGAAAAACAACGAGATAAGTTGAGTCAAGAGGTCAAACATTTCAAACAGAAAAATGAGGAATTACAACAATCACATTTAATTTTAAAAAGAAAAATGAGTGAAAACGAGGATAAGTATCATGATACTATTCTTGATCTTGAGGAAAAACTGAAAAAGAATGTTGATTTGTTTTTGAAAATTGGTAATTCTTTACAAGCAATGTTTATGCTCGGTCCAAAACCATTGTCTGTTTATGATCAACAATTAAAACATGGTTTGGGGTATCCGAATCCTTATACACTCAGACAAGCAATTTCAGAATGTCCAAAGTTATATGTTGCATCTAGGACGGGTAATATAGAAATTCCTTTGAATGTTAGAGATTCTGAGGAAACTCTAGAGGATGCTTTCAAAAGTCAACAGAAAATGAATGAAAAAATGAATGATCCAATTGCTGTTGCGAACAAACAAAATTGTTGGACAATTGATTACAAACAATTAAATGCGCTTTATAATGACTTTGTTCCTCAAAAAGAATCATTCGTTGAACAAACATGTTCTTCATCTTCTTATATTCCCTTTGTTAAGATTCTGGAAACAAAAACAATGCCAAGTGAGTTACCTTTGATCAATGAATTATTCAATATAAAAGTTGGATTTGAAAAGTTGTTTCTGTTGATAAAACAGAACAGTAAAAGGGCAAGCATGTTTTATACATCAAAGGAAGAGATAGCTCTTAATGATTTTTGTCGAGATCAAGTTAAACCACTTCTTAATGAATTACTGGATTACTTTGATGGCTTTCAGAATCTATTTCAAAGGGATATAAAAGAAATGAAAGATGCGTTTGAGCAAAATGATGTTTATCTTGATGAGATTGAAAGGCAAAATGATTTGTTGAAAGATCAACTTTTGGAAGCATCACTCAAACATGATATTGAGCTATGTGTGTTGTTAAACCATGAATGTGTTGATAAGTCCTTACATGATGAACTTGAACAAGTCAAAAAGAAATCTTTAGAGATTCAAGAGGGTTTGAAAGCAAGAATAAAAATTCTTGAGAAAGATGTTCAAAGATGTGAAAAACAAAGTGTTGATTTTGAGTTAAAATTGCAACATGAAAAAGAAAAACATAAATGGGATTCTTCGAAGAATAAAAACTCAAAACCTCTTGATTTCTCTTGGATTTCTAGAATACAGAAACTTGAGGATGAGAACGTGTCTTTGGATTTTAAAGTACAATCTTTGATAAAAGAACGAGATAATGCCAAAATGGAATATAAAAAGCTTTTCGATTCAATCAAAAAGACACGGTCTCAAACTCAAAAGGAAATGGATGAGTTAATTGCTCATGTCTCTGAGAAAACTTATGCATATGGTGCTATTCGTGCTGAGAATCAGAATCTTTTAGTTACCATATCTGAGTTGAAAGCTAGAATGAAAAATGGTGAAAATGGTAAGTCTGTGAATACTAAGTTTGACAAGACACATGGTTCTCAATCTTTTCTTTGTGTCACACCCTTAAATAAAAATGCTTCTCAAAAGCAGACGGTTGTTTTAAAAACAAAAGAAAACCATGTTGAGTCAAAACCAGTCACTTTACAGACTTCACATAACAAACAAACAGGGACACATCAAAACACAAATGTCATTAGCCCTGGAATGTACAGAGTTGTCACACAACAAGAATCACAAACAAACAAGACTAAGAATGTGTTATCTTCTACAGGAATGAATGCTACATCTAGTGTTAAAAGACCAAAGAGTAGAGATTCACATGTCAAGACCAGTGTCTTAGATGTCTCTAAGAATGAAGCAAAGAAAGAAGCAGTTTATGTTAGGAAAAATAAGCAAACAGATAATACATTTGCTAAAGTTGTGTCAAACAAGGAGAATGTAATTGATGTTGCTGTTGCAAACGCTTCTAAAGCGAAAACTTTGTTATGTGTTTCTTGTATGCAAAATGTGCTTATTCCTTGTCATGATAAATGTGTTGCTAAGCATAAATTGAATGTGCGTTCGAATGCTCGTAGAACCTTCTCTGTTAATTCTAGGATACCAAAATCTTCTGAAACTACTTTTGTAGCTCCTAAGACTAGGTTTTCTGAGAAAGCGACACAATCTAAGACTTTAGATACTACTTCTGTAGCTTCCAAATCTAAGATTGATGAAGCAAGTGCATCAAAAGCTAGAGATAAGGTTTCTAGTGCGTTTAAGAAAAAGAAAAGAAACATGCGTGATAAACCATTAAGCCCATTCATGCTAAACAAGATTCGGACAAGTAGATTATGGCAAAAATGGTTTGAATCACAACCAAATGTTATGTGGACACCTGTTAACACAAAGCCACATGCTCATACTAATCCTTCGAATACGAAACCACTGGTTTCAGTTAAGAGATGGATAGTCAAATTGCCCAGTTGTCCATGTGTTGTTTCTTCTTGTGTTGCAGGTAGTCCAGATCGTTCTATGGGTTGTTGACAGTGGTTGTTCAAAGCATATGACGGGTGATCGTTCACTATTGAGAAACTTCGTTGAAAAGTTCATGGGAACCGTTCGCTTTGGAAATGACAACTTTGCAGCTATTACAGGCTATGGTGATTATATACATGGCAATATCACTATTTGTCATGTATATTATGTTGAAGGTCTTGGACACAATCTCTTTAGTGTTGGACAATTTTGTGATGGAGATTTGGAAGTGGCTTTTCGTTCTAAGAGCAGGAGTGGAAATCCATAACCGTTTGGGTTTGAGCTTATAGGCTTGGAAAAGGGTCGAAATCAGGATCTTTCAGCTTTGTACGCCTAGTAATAACGACTTCTTGGTGTTCTTTTATTGGTTTCGTTTCTTGGTTTCTTTTGCTTTCTTTCTGAACTTGAGAATTCTTAAGACCTCTTAGGATCTCTTAGAGCAAAGGATTGCTGCTATGTAAGGGTTATAGAGGAGGAAGTGGGGGATGAGTTGAAATGAAAGCATAACACCCCTATTTATACCCATTTTGGAACTTGGTGACTAAGGGTGCTTAGAGACCAGGTTAGGACATGTGGAATGTGACAAGGATCAGCTATGGTGAGTCATGGAAGGCTAGAATGCAAGGTGGAAGTGTTGAAGAGGGTTTATGTGGAGATTTTGTAGCCATGGCTTATTTTAGGCAACAAAGAGGAGATGTGGCTCATTTAGTGTCCAAGGATTCAAAGGAGGTGCTTGTAAGCAGCTTAGAGGTGAAGTAGGAGAGTCATTGAGGTGCTTGGATGCATGGTTAGTGATTTAGGGGCGTTTGGTTTAGGTTGATACATGGCTGTTTTTGGACAGCCAACATCAGTCCCGGTAATTTGGTTGCCATTTGCAAACCGTAACTCCGATGAAGTTCAAACCAGCGAGCATAGTTAGATATTTGAGTCCTCTACAACTTTTAGTTTTACATATTTAGGGGTTACTATACAAAAATCTAGAGATAATAGCCGTTTACTACAGGTGTGCAGAATCTGCGCACCTTTGCCATTTCGGCTATAACTAATTCATCCGACGTCGAATCGGGTTGATTCCACCGGAAAAATGATCACAAGACATAGGGCTACAACATAGTATTTTTGCTTAATACTCAAAGCCTAATGATTTTGCCCAGATTCTATGTTTTATCACGGGTCAGATTCTGAAACTATAATTATGAACGAGTTTAAGTGGTATCGGGTTTGCTAGGGTTTTTCATGATCTAATTCTTGTACATTGTTGTTGAAATGATGAAATGATGATGGAATGTGAATTGTAATGTTGTAGTTTATGTTTCTACAACTTATTTGAGTAATGATTTGGGTTTACAATGGATAAAAATCAAGGAACGAGTCATGGTTTAGAAACTAGCTCGGTTTTAGGGTTTAGGGTTTTGAATTAGGGTTTTGAGTGTAAAAAAATGTATGAGAGCTTATGAATAGAATAATTAGGGTTTACACATTGTATATTGAGTGTAGTAGCTTGTACAAAAGTGGTGGTGAAGAAACTGGAATGAAAATGGAGGTAAAACGGCTATTTTGGAGATCATGCTTAATGACTTGTATATTGAGCTTTGAAATCTTGTATTTGACTTGGAGTGAGTTTATATTTCAAATGAGATGTTATATTACTTGTATATATGCTTTAGTAGCTTGTACATTCGCTTTAGATATTAACCCTTCATGAAATTAGGGTTTAGATGCGTATGATAACGGTTTAAAGCCCGTTTTGATATAACGTTGCGAATGGTACATTATAGGAATAATGTACTTTGTAAAAAGGAGATAATGATATTTACTTGACATGTTATGATGTTTGCTTGACATATATGAAGACAGGATTGCCATAGGTAGGTTGCGTGAGCCTGTTAACTTTAGTTATGCAAGTTACCTTGCATATTGAGATATTGGCAATGCAAGTAATGTAATAAAGCGAAAAATTTCCCCGTATAATTGTGATCATAGTAAAATAGGTTTTGCATTTGATGAAAATTCTTGGGTTGTTATAGTCTCCACCCCTTACAGAAATCTCGTCCCGAGATTTAATTGAAAGTTATAGTGGTATTGTTTGGGAATAGATGTAGGTACTAGGCAGGAATTTGATTTTTATGTTAGGCTAATCAAGGTCACAAGTCCACGTGTGTGATGCATTTATAATTATGTTGCGCACCATAATTATAATTACCTCCTTTCACACATCTACTTATTTTCAAGATCACACCTCTTGATGATAGCCAATAGAATTTCTTCATATCCTGATAGAACCTGGGTGGATGAAATACTTTGATTTGTAGAACCTGTGGGTTATAGGCCCACCACGCTTCTGCTGCAGTATTCTGATCGTAAAGAATCGCTATTCATTAACCTTTAAAAGTCAACATCGAATAAAAATGCTATCACAAGTCTTTGTCAAAATTTTCATACCTAGTGGTATTGAAATCATTTGACATTGTATATATTTTTGTGTGTTTCCTTGTTATTATGTTGCAGAATATAACCGAAAATTTTAGAATATGGAGATCATGAAATGAGTAATGTCAAGGAATGATTATGAATTTGTAAGAGAGTTGCTAATCACGTGTGTTTCTAGGTACAAAGGTTGTAAGAAAATTGGATGGTAAGAGAGAAAAAATGAACAGATGATGAAGGTAATAATGATAACGTTTAAGGAATTATTTGTACAAACGGATTGAAAGAAATTTGTTTGTGCGTATGTTATATACTTAAGCCTACTTGTTTATAATTTATCACTTACAAAGACAAGCGTCCTAATTCATTTCAATAAAATGATCATAAATCGTCTTGCCTTAGCATAAATTATGCTATCAAAATGGTAATGTGTAGAAAATGACGTGATCATGAGAGGTAATAAGAATATTAAGATGTTAATTGTCTGACGCTCATGTAATCGAGGATGATAATTTATGTTTCAAAGGTATGAGGAGAGTATTCAGAGTTGAACATGATAGAATTGACAAACAATGTCGAGTTTTGATACCACCAGATAACAAGATGTAACGGAATTATCACTTTATTAATTCATGGATAACTTTACATATGAAACTCTAAAAGAGTTGATACTTATGCTACGTATCTCGTAGCAGGATTCTAGAATAAGTAACAAACGACAAGGATTGTAGCTTGATGATTGGAGTTTTTCAGATTGAAGAAGACTTTAATATCCTCGAGAGTTGTTTCTAGGGTAGAAATTCTAAAGTGAACAAAAGCAAGCTCATCTCTAAGTATGCTTTCCTGTGGCCCAATTATTTGCTTTTGAGCGCTGATTTGCATAATGTTCTTTCTTTCCACAGGCATTACAAATTACGGATACTGTTTGTAGATCGTTTCTAGTGGTTGGTCTTTTGTTTTTGCAGTACTTGGTCTGGTGGCCTATCTTGTTGCAAACCTGACACTTGACACTGCAAGGTCCCGTGTGATGTAGTCTACATCTTTTACACAAGGGAAGGTTTCCAGTATACCCATTGGTAGCAGCATAAGTCTTGAAGGCTTCTTGTCTTTTATGCTGTTGTTGGTGGTAATCATTGTTATGGTTGTTATTGTTGCAGTTATCTTGGTAGTTGTTGTGATTGTGATTGTTGGAGTGGTTATTATTGTTGTGTTCATTGGGATAGTTGTTGTTGTTGGTGTTTCTTCTATCTTCAAACCTTCGTTTGTGATTATTGGTTTCTTGCACAGAATCACGCTTTATTATCTGATCCATTAATCTCTAGGCTATGTTGATGGCTTCCTCCAAAGTTTGAGGCTTCGAGGCAGTAATATTTCCTTCAATACTTCTGGGTAATCCACTAATGAAGACTTCCAATAGTTTCTCAGCATTTGGTACCATGTTTAGGCATAAGATGGCTAATTCCTGAAATCTCCTAATGTAAGTCTTAAGATTATTTCCTTTCATAACCAAGTTGTAAAATTCTTCTTCCATCTTCTTGACTTTAGTCTGAGGGCAATACTTATTGGTTAAGAGCCTTTTCAATTCGGTCCAGGTGATCTTATTGGCTTGATCTATTCTGATAGGTTGGGCGTATGCATTCCACCAAGATAAGGCATTATCGGTTAGAGTACCAGTAGCAAATGTCACTCTGTCTTCCTCAGCACAGTTGCTACGAGAAAATACAGATTCAGTCCGCTCAAACCAACGAATAAGGTCAACTGCTCCTTCCGTACCATTGAAGTAGAAAGGTTGACAGCTAACGAACTCTTTATAGTTTCCCATTTTTGCTACAGGAGTTCTAGTAGGTCCGGTGTTCCTGTTAGGATTACTAGCACTTGCCATTGATGCAGCTTGTACTTTCAGAGCTGAGGAAATGCCATCATTAATTAGTTGCTGGATGGCAGCTAAAGTTATGGCTGGTGTTTCAGATGTTGACGTCCTTTTGGGAGGCATTCTATCAACATAAGAGAATACGTAATAAGAATCACAAGTTATGAAAGGTAATAAAAGAAAGAGTAATGCTTATTTTTTGAATTTTAAGCACTTAGAGTTTATGGTATAATGATGAAGACGGAGATAATGATGCAAATGATGGAGATGGTGATGAAAGAGAGATAAGCTGGTTTTATGAAATAAGGTACGAAACGGGATTGCCTTTATAAATAACTTGTCTTTTTACTGTACATAGTCAAGATTTGACAAGCGTTTTTATTTATACCACACATCCCGTGGCTAGGATAAAGTTATAACTAGTCTAATAGTTTGTTGATTCTGAGCTGGTAGATGACATCCTAAAGATCTTCTTGATCCGTTTGGTGACGAGCTTGGATTTTCTTAATGATTTGTTTAAGATTGGAAATTCTATAGTAAGCAAAGGCAATCTTATCCTTTTGCCCTAACTACTTCTTTTGAAGTTTGATAATCTGAGTATGGATTTTCTTGAGTTCGGTCTTTAGTTCGTCATTATTCCTTCGTATGATCATTCTATTAATACGTCCTTCCTCCATTTTCTCAATACGGTGAAAAGAGAGTTCATCTAAGTAATTCAAAATATCTTCGACTTGTTTCTCATGATGTTTCAGATGCATCTTAATTAAACATTTTCCTATTTCAAATATCTGAGGTGGGGTAGGAGTATAAACTGAGGAAAATGGTGATACCAAATTACGAGTTTGATTCCAAGATGAATTAAATAATGTAGTTGAGGAAGTAGATGGGGAATGGATTTGCTTCTTAGGTGGTAATAGTTCTTCAGGAACAAAGAAATATCGGGGACCAAATAGTAGTGATGATGGTAATACCGGAGATGGAGTCAAAATTACTGGTGGAGTAATAGGATCTAGTAATGAAATAGGTAATTCTTTAGTATAAAATGCTTGTATGTCCTTTAAACAAGGATTATTATAGAAAGATGAGAATACTGGTGGGATCATGTTTTCTTTAGAATTTTCCAAAGAGTTAAAAGAACTGCTTCCTGATGAAGCTGGGAAATAATCCGATGAGACCGAAGTATAGTTAAGAATATTCATAGAGGAAAAAGCATCCTCAAGATCAGAAGTAGAGTGGTTGGGAGAAGACATCGTTCTGTTAACAACCTAGTTGTAAATAACATAAGTTATTTATGGTATAATATAGTATAATAGTTATGTATCTTTACATACTTGTTCCGGAATGTAGTGGCACGGAGGACTTTGATGGCTGAAAAAGAAATGTGGTTATAGTTAAGGTTTTGACCTTGTTCTCTATAACCATGGCGCTGATACCAATCTGTAACACCCCTATTTTTACAATATAGCAGCGGAAGCTAATCTGGGGTATTACTTCATGGAAACAACAATCATAATCATAGAAAACGACCCAAAAGAGACGTTTGTTCAAAAGATACGTTATCATTCATTTCAAATCAGAGTTTTACAAAGGCAGGTCCCAAAATCTAGTTACATACAATGTGAATGATAACAAGTTTTAGCCATCTTCGAGTCCATGCCACTCCGTGCCGTATATTGCTCAATAACCTGAGATAAACATGCTAAAAAGTCAACACAAAGGTTGAGTGAAATTCATAGGTTTGATAAACAGTTTGAATACAAGTCATAGTGTAATAATTGTACAAACACAATTATTATGAAAATGGTATTGTTATGATCTTGGGTCACGTTATTATATACCCGTTATTTGTAATAATTGCAACGAATACAATTATCATAGTAACAGTGTATTATTGCGTTATCATCTTGTTTGGTCTGATTTGGTCTTGTTCCTTGTCTGGTCTAAGCTCATGGCACACAAACTGACTAGTGTATATATATACCCAAAATGATGTGATATATATATATAGAGATAATGGCCCTCGGTGTAGGTAATTGCCATATACCTATGAAATTCAAATATAGTGTGTTTGGTTACCTATCCGGCTAACACAAACAGGATTCGTCAATCCCGATAGATCTATCCACAATATTCGCGTTCACCCGTAAGTGATTAATGGTCCATGATAATGAGGGACTTTTGGCATAAAGTAACTTAGACATTAATTGTAATGGTATATCAGATACATAAAGTCTTGGAAACACTTATCATTCATGGGTTTATACAGTATTACAGGTTTATAAAGTATTGAAATGTGAGGTTATGAACTCATTAAGTCTTTGAAAAGTAATCACATTGTTATAAGACAAACAAATATGTAAAATAGTTTGTAAACAAGCATGTATCCCCCTCGTGGGTTTATAAAACATGTAAATAAATAAAGGCAAGGTTATGAACTTCACCTGATAGGTAGTTGTAATAAATATTCCAAAATGAAAGCTGACGACCTTATCATAATCTTAACAGGGAAGGTTGATATAGTAAATGATAGTAAACAGCCACGTCACGCAACCTGAGTAAATATGTCAAGTCTTAGGAAGATTGTACTCTAGAACTTTAGTTTTAAGAGTTATGAGTTTGATTGGAGAGTTTGGAATTATTGTATCACCGTTCGGGCCATCATAATTCAAAAGTCATTTAGTAAACGTTTGAGGAGCTAGGGCACTTTAAATCGTAAACCTAACAACTCAGTCAGAACGTAATACCAAGATGAAACTCCTTAATATGAAGCTCCCTAGTAGTGTTTTGATTAATATCTAAAAATGTTAAGCACGAGAAGCGTTAAATAAAGTTATGTCTTGTAAGGTTTTAAACATGATTTTATACTTTTTCAAAATGTTACATTTTAGACCCTAGGGTTTGAAAAATTGCAAATAGGCCCTTGGGGTTTGCATTTTTACGACTTTGGTCCTTCAACTTTGAAAGATATACCAAGTAAACCTTGGACTTTTAAAAGTGACATAAATGACCTCTGGAGTTATAACTTTGATAAAATGACACTTTTAGGATCATATGAACATTATAAGAGTGTAGGAACAGAGGTAGAACATTCAAAACCTGGGTTTGAGCTTCAATGATCAAAAATGGTGGACATGGGTCGTTTCGGGTAGTATTTCCACTCGAACGCCTTGTACCTTATTCCCGGGGCTTCAAATATTCAAAGCTTCGCTTCATAGCCTTCTTTATTGATCCTAGGATCATATGGGAGCAAACGATTGCTGCCTTATGGGTTTAAAAGAGGATATGG
>BQNB010139590.1:4481-17535 GCA_026074375.1 Tanacetum coccineum
TATTCGTGCTTTTATGTATTTTTCTTGCATTAGGGGTATTTTGGTAATTTTACACTTGTTGAGATTTTTAGGTTTTACATTATACCTCTATGCATCTCAACCCAAACATCCTCATTTTCAAACAATCTTTTTATTTGAGCCTTCAAATTTGCTACTTCTTGTTTAGAAATAATGTTTGGTGGGTTGTCCTATTTTTTTGGCCTTGGGCAAAATTTTCTATGGCTTCTCATGCTTCTTCACCACTTAATTCCCTAAGGTTCCCGTCTACTGCAAAGTCAAGGTCTATTTGGGTATAGTCGTCGACATGATCATAAAGGAATTAAGTAAGGGACCATAAATCAAGGCCATGATGAGGGGCTCTTTTGATTAAGTTTTTGAAACGAGTCCACGCATCGTAGATAGGTTCATCTTGATGTTGTTGGAATACCAAGGTATATCTTTGGAATGGGAATATTGTGTTTCGTGGGGGGTTTTGAAAGGGTGTGGTTGGTGGTCTTTCATACATCATAATGGTGAACGAAAGAGTGATTTACAAAACAAATGGCACAAAGAAAAGATAGACTACGAGAAAGCTAATATGCGGAATTAAAATTCTCACTTGAAAGGATTCAAGTGAGTAGAACTAAGCTAAACTATAATCAAAGCCTAACTATTCCCTAGGAGGCGGCGCCAAAAACTTAATGCGGTCGTCGTAGGACTTCTACAAGAAGTTTTACAACTCCCTAGGCAGAGCACCTAATCGTTGTATTAGTAGTATAGGCAAGACTCGGGGGCTGTTATCGTTCACTTGAGGAATAGGTTGGGAAGGCTTGATCACGATCTAACAGAATTCTAAGGGTTGAGAGAAGATTATTGGTCGGTTGAGATTACACTAAATATATATATAATATATATTAAAATATAAAATATATAAAGGAGTGTAAAAACAGCAGAGTCAATGATACCGAGAAGTAGTATAGAGTTTTCTCGGGTCGTAAATCCCCAACGAGGCTGGAATGGTAAATCGATACGAATGAATTGATGGTTTTGAATTGAGAAATGATTTTGATTTTTAACTAGATAAACTAAAATTAATTAAAGAAAACTAAAATTATTCTACGGGGAACAAGCAGTGGAAAATGGGAACCTTAAATATACTACGGGGAACATAATTAGGCTAAAAATAATTAACTAAAATAATTAAAACTAATAAACTAAATTAAACATGCAATTATAGACTACCGGAAATTAAATCGCAAGCCTAAAACTAAAAATTATAAAAATAAAGTCCTAAAATTAATTTTAAAATTTTAATAAATCAAAAATATTCTAACTTAAAAGAAAATGTAAAAATTTTCAAAAACGGAGTTCAAAAACGAACAAAACGGTAAGAAACGAAAAATCCGGGCTCGTAAACGGGCCCGGAACTGAAATTTTAGCAAAAATTACCCTACATAAGTCAAGTTTTAATAAATTTTCCTAACAAACTATTTTGATAAAGAAAATTTTCCTAAAAAGAAAAAAATAAATTTTTTGTTAATTTTTGTATTTTTTATGAATTTTTAAAGATTAAAAACTAATTAAAACTAATTAATTTGAAAAAGACAGAAAATATAAATACAAAAAATCTAAAAAAAATCAGATTAATTAAAGAAAAAGTTAAGGATTCTAAAAATATAAAAATGCCTAAAAGTTACTGTAGCATTTGAATTTAATTAAACTAATTAAAATTTAACCTAAATTAAATTAAATTAAATAAATACACTAACGGTGGCTAACTGAAGGGGACTAACAGAGTAAAGGGCCAAGGACTATCAGTGTAAAGGGGAACTAACCTAAGGCATTAACAATGTTAACCTGGAGATTGAAAATTACATAAATGGTCCCTGAGTGGGACCCCGACTTACAAATGAAGTCCAAAAGGCTTATTAGCCAAAACTTAAAAAAGAAACTTTGTAGAGGAGCTTAAGGTGAACTTTTTCTATAAAAGAACTAAGTGCTGAAAGTGGCTAAATAAGCCAGAAAGGTGAAAGCTTTTTGGCAGAATGCCAAATAAGCTTACAAAGCTTATTTGGCTTTTTTCTATGGGCTTAAAGGACTAAAATAAGCTGAACAAAGGACTAACCTAATATTATAAGCTAAAATTACCTAAGTTAACTAAGTTTGACTAGAATAAGCCCTATAATAAGCTGAAACAATCAATAAGCTAAATTGACAGTTTTAAAAAAAAAGAAAATCACCTACTTTGAAGCCTAGAATTAAGCTACAGACAAGAGAATTAAGCCATGCAATGCTGGGGGCTTAAAGGATTCCTAATAAGCTACTAGGAAAAGAAATATAAACCTATGTTAATTAAGCTAAAAGGAAAGAAAAAGAGGGCTGTAGTGCTTGTTTTTGCACCAGGGCAACAGACAAAAGAAGGCTGAAGGCTGTTTTTGAGCTTATAAAATAAGCTCAAAAGGGCTTAAGACAGAAAAGCAAATATAAACAGATTTAAGGGACATAGAATAGAACTTATTTCCAAAATTTGAGCTTTTAAAAACAAATAAAACCTGCTGATAAACCAGCTTGTAAAAGGGCTTTTCCACAAAATACACTTGACATTTTGACACCCTCAAGGCTTTGACTATGGTGAAGACAGAGCAAGCCTCCTTGTATGCTGCATTTGGCTTCTAAAATAGACAAAGTAAACAACCTAATAACTACTTAATCTAACCTTAAACTAATCACTAACCTATTTCTTTTATTTTAGCAGAAAAGTGAACCCATCAAAAGAAAAAACTCAAATGCCACGTTTTTACTTAAAAACTTTTGAATTACTTAACTAAATGGACTGAAATACTCAGCCAAAGATGGCTGAGAGTTCCAAACCCATGTACATCCCCGTTTGACCCATTTTGCCCTTTAAGCCAAACACCCCTTTAAAGTTAAAAAACCTGATTTAACTGAATTTAAATTAAAATAAAACTTGGTAAACTTGATTATGAGTAAAGTTTAACAATTTAACACCTATTTATCTAAGATTAACAGGTTTAGAGAGTTTAGTATGAATTTGAAATTTTTGACAGTAACAAACAAAACTTCAAAGAGAACTTTCAAATTTTCATTGATATAAAAGAGATTACAACTCAAATGTGAGAAAAGACTGAATACTAGATTACAATGCTAAAAATAAAGTTTAAATTAAAGTAAAAAAAAGAAAAAGGGTGTTGTTCATTCGGCTTGTGTTTCTTCAATTTATAGAAGTCTCTCTTGCTTCCTTCTTCTTCTTGTTGTGTTTGTTGTGTGTGTACAAAACCTCAGCATCAATCCTAGCCCTAGGATTGCAAGTGTGTTTCTTTTGAGCTATATCCAGCCATTGATTCTCCTCGGGTAGAGATGGATTGCCAACGTGGCCCTCAATTTAGGTTAGTGGGTGGTGGGAATGGATTTATCTGGGTAAAGGGTTGTGTGGGTAAAGGCTTAAGGTGTAACTCGTGATGGTGTGAGGCTCTAGGGAAATGGCGGGAAAGATATTGAGGGCTGAGGTGTTATTGGCTAGCAGGTTTCAAAAGTTTGCCATTAGCCAGAAAGAAACCCCCAACTTTCCTTTACTTGTCACTCTTTTCTTTCTTTTATTTTTAGTTATATACGAGTTTGGAAATTGGCAATTTGGGCCCTTGTGTTTTAATCAAAAGGATTTAAAGAAGGAAATGGTGAATTGCGTTAGTCGGGCCCTTGTGTTTTTATTAAGAATAAAAGTTTTGAAACTTGCAAATTCAGTCCCCTTATATTTTTAAAACACTTTTCTTTTTACAAACATTTATAAACTTGACAATTTAGGTGCCCCAGGGTTTATAAAAAATGGTAATAGGGCCAGTAATGGGCTTGGGTTTATGTGATTTTGGCCCAACTGGGCGTGTTTAGGGCCCAATAAGGGTTTGTGGGCTTGTATTGGGCCCAACTGAGTGTGTTTGGGCCCAATAAGGTTTAGGCTTGTGTTATTGGGCTTTTAAGTCCAATAAGGTTCAGGCGGTTTTTTGTGTGTACACTGCTGAGATTGGTTTGTTTTCAAGGGCTAGGATCGGGTTCTTCAAGTCTTCATAGTCCTTTCAATTGCACACAAAATGGGCTGTTGTCATAGATTGAGGGCCATTTGGCATCTTCACATCTTCGTTAATATACTATTGGGCTTTTCCCGGCCCACAGAAAGGGTTAGATTGCAACCAATAGAATTCTTTTCTTACCAATTATGGCTTTGTATTTTGAGACTGTAGTTGATTTGTTGAGTTGACTTTGACTTTGACTTATCTGATCTTTGGCTTTGCTTTGGCCTTGTCTTTTACAGCTTTTCCATTCCGTGTCTGGTTTTGTCATTTTTTTTGCTGTGTTTTCTGTCTTTTGGTGTGATATCCTTTTCCTGCACAACACAAGTGTAAAACAAACATATCTTTGGCAGTTTCTGTCTGTTTTTAGTCATTTGAGTCCGTTTTCAATGGAAAAAGGTATGTGTATTTAAGCACATACCACCTAACACTAAGTTTATGATCCTTTATATGCATCTCCCAAATCATTTTCATACTCTATATAGTCTTAACCATTAACTTCTAACTTTTCAGTTTTCGTCAGAAATTTGTAGTTACTTTATGACCACAAATAAAATACTAAAACACCTAATTGATGGTTTTCCTTGCATTACCTAGTTCTCTAATGAGTTGTGAGCTACTGTGATTTTTTAGAAAAAATAATATTAAGTGGAACTATTTTATAAAAATTCATCTTTACAAAATACTCAGATTCGGATCTGAACACACACCAAAAAGTTTAACGTCCTTAAAAATACTTAGAAAATGTTTTATCGCTAGCACTTCGAACTAGAATTAATAAACACCTATAATATGACTCGTGATTTTTGGCTAACCCAAATTTGAACTTTAAAGTGGGGGTTTTACTCCCTGAAATCAGACCCAAATCTGACCTGAATTTACTGTTTTGACAACTTTATTTTATAAAATTATTTGACTAATTCCCGACCTCAAAACCTTTCGGGGCCAGACTTTTTGGAAACTATACTCTCTTAACTTATCAATTGACATAAGATTCATAATAAAAAAAACGTTACCATCATTGAGATAACATTCGAACAAGATGACTCAAAATTTTGCTCAACCCTAACTTCAATTCTATCGCGTTCTAAGTCTAACCGAATACATCAAAACGCATCTAATATATCCCTAAACACTTCTAATTAGGTTTAACATCATTAATTTACATATTTTTATGAACCCTAATTTATCCATCACTTTATTGTTACATGAATTAAAAAGAAAGTTAAAACAATTAGAGTTTTTAAACATACCTTAATCCTTGATTCTTGAAACCTTAAATCACCTTCTTCTTGATGGTACGGTCGAACAAAACAAAAGAGGAGAAGAAGACTAGATTTTGTATTTATAGGCTACACCTAGTTTCCAAATCCTTATCTAATACTAATTTGTTTCCAACTAAAACTCTTTTTTTTCTCCCTTTTTTTTTCTTAACCGACCGGTCAAACACCCTTTTTTTATTTTTTTAATTATTGTTATTTACACAAAAACCCTTAACTTTTGATATTTTTATAAAAACCTTTTATTTATTTTAGAAAACCTTTTAAGTTAAAACTAAATTAAATAACTATAAATTAAATTCATTTCTAAACAAAATTTATTTTTTCTTACTTATTACTACTAAAATCCACCTAACTAAATTTCTAAACTAAATTTTCTACTCACACGAACTCCTATTATTTAAATACGTAAATACATAATACGTACACATAAAATACATATACACATAAAATTATACCATCATTTTCATTGTCACTAAAATGTGAACAAAATGAAATATCCATAACAACCATAACTTCAATCACAAGGAGACGATCACGCTCCATTGATTGGTAACCAAACTCACATAAGATCACATAAACACATAATTATTATAACACATAATGATGTTCATACTAGCGGTTTGACTAACCTGCTCAAAGCACAGTTGTCACAGTATCCCCTCTTTAGGGAAATCTCGTCTCGAGATTTAACTAGTAGGTTCAACATCATCATAAACAAACAATCGGGTATACTTAGCTTTCATATGGTCCTCACGTTCCCACGTGAACTTAAGGCCACGGTTTGAATCTCATATAACTTTCACGATACTTAAAGATTGGAAAATGTAATCTTCGCTTAAGTTCGGATGTCACATCAAAGGAAGCAACCCTTCAAGTGGTCTACGATGTGCTAAAGCTCACTCCTTTCTACAAGGCTTTCCAAGTCACTGCAGATGCTCCAGAGATCTACATGCAGGAATTCTGGGCTTCTGCTTATGTTCATAATCGATCTGTCCGATTTAAGATGAATAACAAGAAGCACATCATCGGTCTTGAGCATTCAGGGACATTCTTCAAATTTGCCCTAGAGTCGGTAATAAGAAGTTTGTAGAACCACCCCTTGAGAAGGAGATCCTCATCTTTCTAGCTAGTCTTGGTCATTCTGGAGATATAAGGAAGATCACTGACGTTAATGTCAATAAACTGCATCAACCCTGGAGATCAGTTGCTGTTTACATCACAAATGTCCAAGCGGTACATCCATCATATGACAGTCCGTCCGGCTTTCTCAAGTCTCAAATCTTGGGGGTATGTACAATAAGAAGAACGTTGATTATGCATATCTTCTGTGGGAGGACTTCCATTTTCAGATTGAGAACAAAAATACGAAGAAGGGCAGTGCGATGTAATATCCTCGGTTCACCAAGTTAGTCGTCAATCTTGTCATGGAAAAAGATCTTCATCCTAGAAGAAACAAGGTCAATTGGCACTATGCCAGAGATACCCAATGTTCACAACAATCAATGTCATCTCAAGGAATAAGCTACTCAGTTGTACGGGGCTATCTTGCCAGTGGCACTAACCAACGAGGACATCCCAACTCTGACTCATACAAAGAGTATATGCTAGGGCTTCATGAACAATTCCTCCTAAGACAGAAAGGAAGCAAGAAAAGCTACTACATGACAGAATCACTCAACCAGAACATCCCACTACCCCCAAGGAAAAGAAGTCTGGAAAAGCAAAACAAAGACTTCAGAGTTGAGACTATCTCTGAGCTGACTGACAGAGCTGAGCAACTCAAACAATCACAAAGAGAGAAGCGTCAAGAACTCATAGCCTCTCATGCTAGTGTTTCGGTGCATAGAAGGAACTGTGTTATACCAGGGGTACCCGAATGCAACCCTGATAAGACTTCAAGATGACAACTCTTGGAAGTCAATGACGATGACAAGATGATGAGCAAGCTAAGAAATGAACATGCAGATAAAAAATGACGTTAATGAGTACCTACTCAAGATGAAGCAGATGATGATGAACAGACGATGATAAGCAAGCTCAAGATATGATTAATGAAGAACTGACTGAATTAGATGAGATGTGGATGAGTTTGTCCACCTAAGCTCACGACTCATGATGATGAATAATACATGAGAGGAAACCGTGAAGATGATTCTAGTATTTCATCATCAGATGAAGAAGATAGTGACAATGAAGTAGAAGGAACGAATGTTGAAGGAGCAAAGTCGGATGAAGAGGCTACATATACAGAGGATCAAGGAAATGAGGCAGTCAAAGATACCAATACCGATCTTGATGGAAGAGATAAAGTAATGACAGATGTTGAAGACACTCATGTGACCCTAACTCCGGTTAATCCTGATGGTCAACAACAAAGTTCGTCTGTATCATCTGGATTCGTCTCCAACATGCTGAATCCAACCCAAGATACTGGTGTTGATGATATTTTTCGACAACATACTGAAGCCACTTCTCTCATTGATACTTCTGTTACAGCCATCATGGAGCCATCCTTCACTGCACAAATCAATCGCCCTCCAACACCGTATCCTCTCGACATTCAAACTCAACAACCACCAATTATGACACCGGCAACTACTACAAGCTCCTTACTACAAAATCTTCCTAACTTTGCCTCGTTGTTTGGCTTTGATTATAGACTGAAAGCGTTAGAAGACAACTTCTCAGAACTCAGGCAAACCAATCAATATGCTGAAGCGCTCTCCTCTATTCCTAGCACCGTTGATCAATATCTAGCGAATAAAATGCAGGAAGCAGTGGACGTTGCAGTCCAATTGAAGTATGACAGAATTCGAGAAGAGTCTACTACTGCAAATCAACAATTCCTTGAGTCAATTGATGACGGAATGAAGAAAATCATCAAGGAACAAGTCAAAAAGGAAGTCTCCAAAATTACTCCTAAAATCGAGAAGTTAGTAACCGATCAACTCGAGTCTGAGGTTCTGGTGCGATCATCAAAGGAAGCCAACACGTCTCATGCTGTAGCTGCAAATCTGTCAGAACTAGAGCTGAAAAAGATCTTAATTGACAAGATGGAAACTAACAACTCTATCAACAGGTCAGATATTCAAAGGCAGCTCTACAAGGCATTAGTTGATGCGTATGAAGCCGACAAAATCTTGTTAGATACATATGGCGATACGGTCACAATTAAAAGACCTAGAGATGGTGCAGATGATGATCAAGAACCCTCCGCTGGAACAGACCGGGGGTCCAAAAGAAGAAGGTCAGGAAAAGAACCCGCTTCTACCAGTGCTCCAAGTGAAACGACAACCAAGACAGCAGGAAAGACTACCAGTACAGGATCTAAGACTCACAAGAAATCTGCTAGCCAATCTGCTCCGGTAGAGGAAGCTATGCAAACTACAGATGTCTTTGAAGCACCTGCACACCAGGAGTTTGAAACAGGTGTCCATGATGAACAAGCAGAAGAAGAGGTCCAACATCTTCCTGACTGGTTTCAACAACCTACACGACTACCTTCTCCTGATCATGCATGGAATAAGTCTGTTCCTGCCGTTCATGAATCTGTCCAACCTTGGCTTAGCAATCTGGCACAACAAGACCCTCGAGAGTCATTCGATGAACTAACCGACTCTACATTTGACTTCTCCGCTTTTGTGATGAATCGGCTAAATGTTCAAACTCTAACACCTGAATTGCTAGCAGGTCCAACATTTGAGCTGATGAAAGGCACTTGCAAGAGTTTGACTGAACTTGAATATTTTTGTGAGGAAGTCTACAAAGCCACAACCGAAAAATTGGACTGGATCAACCCTGAAGGTCGTCAATATCCTCATGATCTGCGACAGCCACTACCGTTAGTTCCAAATTCTCAAGGTCGTCGTGTTATACCATTTCATCACTTCATCAATAACGACCTGGAGTACCTACGTGGTGGTGTGTCAAGCCGAAAGTACTCTACTTCAGTTACGAAGACTACGGCTGCAGATTACGGGCATATCAAATGGATAGAAGACTTAGTGCCTAACTCAATGTGGAGTCAAATGATAGTCAAATACGACAAATTTGCCCTCTGGGGAATCTCACATTGGGGCAAAAAGCGAAGACAGTTCTTTTGCATTTGCGATTCAAGGGAATCAAACTCGTGCGTCTACTCAAAAAGCTCAGTTTCTTGAGCTACTCACTAAGGTGGGAAATAGTCGAATGGCATAACTTACAGATCTGATTGGATTACTGTACGAAGGGATGATGATGTTCTTTATAAGTTCAAAGAAGGCGACTCAACAGGATAAGGATCAAGAAATTGATGATATGCTGCTTCTTCTCGGCAAGGGAAAAGTGACAAATTCAACGTTGAAGATCGTATTGCATTTAAGTTCCTTAAGAATGTTACAAGAAGGTTGTCATCCAAAGGCGTGTGGAAGATCTGATCATCTGGGTGTTGCAAAGCTATCAGAAGAACTCAACCTCACAAAGCTGTACACGTTACGATCCAAATCTGCAGAAGACAGACGCTTATTACAACCATACACCGATCCAAGAGGGATTTATCTACGGATCATAAGACATGACGAAAGGATTGTGAGCAGTGACGAACTACACAAGTTCAGCGATGGTACTCTAGATGACGTTCGGACTGCTCTAAATGATCGCCTCAAGGGAATTAGAATGGAGTATTTGCCACAGACTTTTTAGTGCCACGTGACAAAGTAAACGCAGAGCTGATGATCCAGGCGTTGACAGAGGCTAAAGACAGGAGGATAATTGGAGTTTGGAGAGATTTGTCGGTGGTACGACCATACGGGGGTGACTACGGCTTCTACAAAGGACCATATGATTTATCATATGTTGTTCTCATCTTAAAAAGGTCAATCCTCGACAAATAACTAATCTTGTGAATATGTTCATTACTAGTGTAGCTTTTTGGTGCTATAGATTTGCTCGTGTACAAAATTTTTTTAGAAAAAAGGATTTCTTGCGTAAATTCAAAATTTTCAAATAATTGTACTCGGCATCATCTTATAAACCCTCAAAAGTTGAGGGGGAGCAATAACATGTTCCAATCTGCTATCATATCTCATTTTGTCCCTGAACGGTTAATCAATTGATATCCAAAATATCAAGGGATTAACATTTTGGATAAGGGGAGAAAATGTGATTAACCTGGACTTAATGTATATTGACAGAAGTGATCAAATAAAATGGACTCAATGCACTCCACACCTAGCATGTACTACGATTACGATGCACATGTTAAGGGGGAGCTTTTAGTGATAATGAAAAACTCTCAAAGTGTAAATCTTTTGATATTTATATCAAACACTTTGATTGAAGTTTTCAATGTTTTTGGAAGGATTGTGATGAAATACCCAAAAGACCGACCATGTTCTTAAATTTATGAAGTTATAAGGCGGTTAGGCTTAGGTTTTCAGATCCCATGATCCAGCCAGAACGCAGGGATCTACCCAGGGGATATCACTAGTTAGGTAGAAGTCCTTTAGGTTATGATTAAAAAGGAGAAAAAGTTAAGAATTGGGAATAATGCTGACTGTGATGGAGCTAACCTGAACTAACCCAAAGGTGTTAGTTATGAAATCTCGGTAAGCATTGAAGGGGTTGAAGAATGAAAAAGAAATGTAAGGATAAAGGGTGAAAAGAAAGAAGCCCTCCATACACTTAGGCAGAAACCGGGTCAATACATATGCTGTCAGGAACACTCAGGTGTTGTCTGACATTGAAGACAGTCATGGACCCAGTGACGCTAGGCACAAAACCCTCCAGTATCAAAGTCAGAAAGAAACTTTGTTTCAAAATCACGGAGATCCACTCTTTTCTATTGACTCTCTAACTCGGTTAGTTGATATTGAAAACGGTGCACTTAAGCTCGTGCCTCGATCACTAAAATCAAAAGTGCACATTGGTGTCCTAGAGCAAAATAGGATCATCCATAAATCTCATTAGGACGATTTGTTAAAATTCTACTTGCCTACTCACACAATGTGAATTAACAAGATACTTTTAGAGTCTTCGCAGTATCCTTGTGATTTTGCCAGAAACTCAGAGTGATGTCATTCACAATGAAGATGGAAATCTCCTTGAGCCAACATCAAACAACGCTCATGGTAGGTTAACTTGTGCGTTCGTTATGAATCAAACTTGGTGACAACTGAAAAGAAACGAATGTGCGATTCTATAAGAATCAAACTTGTTTCCAGGAAATGGATCAACGTTGTTTAGTGAATTTTGAATTGATAATCAACTCGGTGTGTAACAAAAAACAAGTTGTAAGTGATACACCGATTGAATTTTCAAATCAATTATTCTATATCAATCGGTGAGATTAGTAACTCAATGGTTCATCTTATCGTTATTGTTGTCTGCTTTGAGTCGTTTCCGATTAATGTGAACATGTGAGTACGATGATTAAATACTTAGTCGTTAGAAAGATTCAATACTTCAGCTGGAATTCCTGTCAAGAAGATTCTTCTTAAATTGAATTATCTGATCAACAGCGTCGATCCCACGGATCCGAGGTTTCTCCAAAACCAATCCCTGTAGTGGAATGACCAAAGCCTTATTCGGCACCTGCTTTTATTGATAATGTTTTATGCAGGCTATTTAAAATGGTGGTGGAGGTCCCTGATTCCAGCTGTCTCACAAGATCACTAACGCATGCTCATTACCCGACGGACATAACATAAAGTCATCATGAAAGCTTAAGTACATGTTTCAAGACTTCCGCTACTCGTGATACCCACCCATCTTTCTCAAAGTGTTCGAAGTGTTAAAGTTAATGCATTTCAGAATGGATTGCATAAATTAAAGCTTTCCAGAATGGTAAATTTTATGAGCATGTCGGTCCAGAAGTCGCAAGTCCACAAGATGGCAAAGTTACAAGATGGCGTAGAGATTGTGCTTGGTTGATGATCTCAAGATGCTCAAAATCACAATGTCAAATACAAGTTCAAGGAACAAGCTCAATCCAAGAAGTCAATGATCACTACAACATATTCACAAGAGAAAGTCAAGAGTACGAGCTAAAGACTAAGGATAAAGCATAGTATGCTAGGTTTAAAGTCTTGTAAATTGGAGTGACCTCCCTTAGGGGGAGATTGTTGGAAACACTAAAAGTGTCGGTCACTTCCAAGTTGTAACAGGTCTTAGCTCGTAGTTAGTATCATGATTAGATTAGTAATCTAGTCCGGCCCAAGGCCCATAGGAGGCCCAACCAAGCCTATGGCCGGCCCCCATTGTAGTATTTATACACCCTCTCCTAGTCTTGGAGAGGGTTGGTTGTTCTATTTATCCATACATTTCATTAATACATTCATCCATTTTCCACCCAAGTTCTTTCTAACATCACAACCCACATCTCACTCTTGTTCTTGGTTTGATCTTAAGATTACTAGTATTCTTCAAGTTAGTCAAAAAGAGTCTTTTAACAAAGTCACAACTAAAAGGTTATCTCAAAGAGAAAACCAAGATCATTTCAGATTTAAAGGTTAAAGAAGAGAAAGATATTGACAAGATAATTGAAATGGACAAACAATTAAAGTTTTTGAATGAAATTGTTTATACTCGTAATCAGTCAATTCAGACCATTCATATGTTAGCACCCAAATGATCAACATATAATGGTAGACCAATGGTATGTGCTTAAATACACATACCTTTTACCTTTAAAAACGAGCTGAAATAACCAAAAACGGACTTAAAATGCCA
>BQNB010139591.1:7136-17535 GCA_026074375.1 Tanacetum coccineum
GCAATCCCTGAATAATAATTTGCCTTGTCGTTAGTCGTGAGTTCTTTCATAGTTGCTTTCGTCTGAATATCTGCCATTATCAATCTACTGAATGAATACGGTATATTGGATAAGAAAGCTCGATACGCCGTATTCAATTTAAGTGGATACGCCGTATCAGGTTATTGACCAGAACAGTGTATAGAAAACAATTTAAAACAAATAAAACAATCATACAAGCAAACAATTAAAAACAAATATACATAATTTTACAGAATTTTACACTAATCTAAATTACACTAATTAATTTAAATTACACTAATCATAAGGGTTAGATTAATCTAATGTTAAAAACCAAAATATTAAATAAAAGTCAAGATTAAAATTTCACTCCCCGGCAACGGCACCCAAAACTTGATTGTGTCGTCGTGTAGGTGTTATTTATGTTTCAAGTTTTAAATTTATATTTTGCTGATTTTTCCTAAAACAAAACTTTAACGGGCAGTGTACCTGATCAGATGGAGTTTCGTGGTAAGTAGGGTTTCGATCACTAAGAGCGAGAACTAATATTTTATTTTATCAATATTTTGGTTAACTAAACTAGGTTAATTTAAACTATGTTAATTTTATTCTATGT
Source organism: Tanacetum coccineum (assembly GCA_026074375.1). Taxonomy (NCBI): domain Eukaryota; kingdom Viridiplantae; phylum Streptophyta; class Magnoliopsida; order Asterales; family Asteraceae; genus Tanacetum; species Tanacetum coccineum. The sequence continues at coordinate 7,753 of BQNB010139591.1, forward strand.
TAAACCTATGCAAAACCTATGCAAAACCTATGTTAATCTTAATTCTAACAGATAAGGGGGTTCAGCCTGAGAGACTGGCACAGGTTTGTGGTAAATTAAATAAACTTAAGACACAATAACACACGCAAGCAAACATATAAAAGATAGAAGAGCAGTCTAGCCAAATATAAGAAAACTGTATTAACCATGATTAATCCAATTAGAATGTTAGTTTGTTTATTTAGTGCAATGAATACTTATCTCGAGGCGGCATAAAAATTTATTTAGTGCGTTACTTCTTCCTAATACCTAGACACATAGAATTCTGTCATAATTAAACGCATCCGCATAAAGCATCCTATTTGCTGATTATAATCTATCTTAGGGGTTAAAGCAATGGTGATCTTGTTAAACCCTAGCTCATAGAGACTTTACCCACTTACTGCTTAATGGCAATTTATATACTAGTAGTCCACTGGCCAAGTCTATACCAATTGATTAAGAACGTACTCGTTGATCCCAAGGGTCACCTGCCGGTCCAACAAAGCTCACTAATCTAAAGGCAAAGATAGGTCATTATTTGTGATCCTATTGGTCCAGATATATAAATCACTATATGGAGAGCCATACCGGCATCTAGCTAACGGGGACAGTATCACTAGATCCAGTTGAATGATAGGTCGCATACAAAAGCACGTAAACAAGTATAAATTGATAAACATAAACAAGCAATCAACGATAAATTAAGCATTCGAGATAAACAAACCAAACATTCAAATCTTCGTAATAATGGCGGTATTAGCCCTCATACGTCATAATCAATACAATAGTAATAATTCAGACAAGGTAAAATAACCGAGTTAAACGAATGATACTAAAAATCAAATGATTACTAGAGTATAGGAGATTACAAAGTGTTTCCTATGGAATTAGTAGCTTTGCTTGACCTCTTCTGCTCTTCTGAAAATCGACTTTTGTGGTTAAGGTATCAAAAATATGATCAAGCACACTAAAAACCCTTTTTTAGGATTTCTATTTATAGGGTCTGGAATTTGGTCGATACGGTGTATTAAGATACATAGATACGACGTATCAGGGGTTTCTTAGAGTAGGGACCACGTTCGATATCTTTCAGAATATTTTATTACTTTAAATTGAATACGGTGTATAGATGTCTCCTGGATACGGCGTATTGGTCTTTGAATCTTCGTGGTCTCTTGTAAAGTGCCGGCATAGATACGTCGTATCTTCCTTGATGGATGCAGCGTATAGGATGTCAGAACAATAATCTTCAAATGTCTTCATTTAAGCTCCAGAATGCGTGCCCTTTTTTGCACTATTTGCTAATTCTCACCGAAGTACGCAACCTTAATTACTACTACTGCAAAATCTTATACAAAACGATTAACTAACAATTCTTGTAATAATCATACAAAATGGGTTATTTACATGGGATAAATGATGCTATAAAAGTGACGTTATTTGATGTCATCACTAACGTACCAGCGGTATTCATGGATCTAATGAACCGGGTGTGCAAACCATATCGGGATAAGTTTGTGATCGTGTTCATCGATGATATATTTATTTACTCCAAGAGCAAGGAAGAACACAAAGAGCACCTTAAGCTAATTCTAGAATTACTTAAGAAGGAGGAGTTGTACACCAAGTTCTCGAAGTGCAATTTTTGGCTCTATAAGGTACAATTTCTTGGTCACGTGATTGATAGTGAAGGTGTTCACGTTGATCTAGCTAAGATTGAGTCGATTAAGGATTGGGCATCGCCTAACACTCCAATAGAAATTCGCCAATTCTTAGGTCTAGATTGTTATTATCGAAGGTTCATTGAGGGTTTCTCCAAGATTTCTAGACCTATGACTAAGTTGACTTAGAAGAGTATGATGTACAAACGGGGAGAGAAGGAGGAAGTGGCATTTCAATTGTTTAAGCAAAAGTTATGCAGTGTGCCAATCTTGGCCTTACTCGAAGGAAGTGAGAACTTCGTGGTGTATTGCGATGCTTCGCACAAGGGATTAGGTGTAGTTCTGATGCAGAAGGAGAAACTTATAGCTTACACATCCCGCCAACTTAAGGTTCATGAAAAGAACTACGCGACCCACGACTTGGAATTAGGTACTGTGGTGTTCGCTCTCAAGATGTGGAGACATTATTTGTACGGAATGAAATGCGTTGTGTTCACTGATCATAAGAGCTTGTAACATATTCTCGATCAGAAGGAGTTAAACAAGAGACAACGTAGATGGTTGGAGTTACTAAGTGATTATGACTACGAGATTCGTTATCACCATGGGAAGGCGAATGTGGTGGCCAATGCTTTAATCCGAAAGGAGAGGGTTAAGCCAATATGAGTTTGAGCTTTAATGATGACAATCGAATTAAACCTTCCATCTCAGATTTTGAACGCCCAAACTGAAGCAAGGAAAGACAAGAATTACGCATGAGAGGACTTGTTTGGTATGATTAAGAAGCTTGAACCCCGTGCGGATGAAACATTATGCTTGAAGAATAGAAGTTGGATATTATGTTTCGCAGACTTGAGAGCTTTGATTATGCATGATTCGCATAAGTCAAAGTATTCTATACATCCTGGATCAAACAAGATGTACCACGACCTTAAGAAGTTATATTGGTGGCCAAATATGAAAGTAGAGATTGCCACCTACGTTAGCAAATGCTTGACTTGTGCAAAGGTTAAGGCTAAATAGCAGAAGCCTTTTGGTTTGCTAGTAAAACCCTAGATTCCCCAATGGAAGTGGGAAAAAATATCCTTAGACTTCATAACCAAACTGCCAAAGGCATCTACTGGTCAAGATACGATCTGGCTGATTGTTGACCAACTTACCAAATCTGCTCATTTTCTGCCAATGAAGGAATCAGACTCGATGGAGAAGTTAATGAGACAGTACTTGATGTGCTGTCGAGTAGGGTCAATTTATTGATTACAAAGTTTTAAATTTATATTTTGCCGACTTATGCTAAAACAACACTTTAACGGGCAGTGTACCCGATCGGGTGGAGTTTCATGGTAAGTAGGGTGTTGAACACTAAGAGCGAGGTCGTTAACCTTATATTCTATCAGCGTTTTAATTACTCTAATTAAGTTAATTCTAATTACTTGTTAAACCTATGCTAAACCTAGTTTTAATGATAATGGGGGTTTTCAGCCTGAGAGACTGTCACAGGTTTTATGGTGACAATAATCCATTCTAAACACAATAAACATGCAAGAAAACAATCAGAAGATAAAAGAGCGGTACAAGCCAAATGATAGAAAACAATATTAGCCATATTAAATCCGATTAAACGCTGGTTTATTTATTTAGTGCAAGGGTAAAGACCAATTTATGTACCAACAACATTCTTCATTGCGTACTGTAATAGACAACTTACTTTTTTTATTGTACTCTCATAAACAACCCACGTACATTCAAATTCTGCTTCGTTATCACCAATATGATAAATTGGTACCGACACGTTGGCATATTTATTCCACGCTGACATTTTTTTTATTTTCAACATATATTATTATGGTTAATGTCACATGTATTTTCCACCCATAAAAAGTCAACTCAAATTTTTCAATCTCATTTTTCCTCCACCCATCTAAATTCTTATCACCTCATCTTCTTCAACCCTTCTCACCTGGTCCATAGTACCATTCTTCATTGCAGTACATCCTTCACTCCGCCATTGCAGCCTTCATCGGACCTCCTCTATGCCGCTGCTGCTTCTTTCTAACTACTCGATCTATATTTCTTCTTTAGTTCTTATGTAACTTAAACTGTATTCTTTTTATTTAAATAAATAATCAAGTGGTTTCGTTTGAAATTAGCAACTTTCGAGTCAATGGTTGTTGCTTATCAACGTTCAAATTAAATTCATAGGTAACTTAAATTCAATATTGTTTACATGTTTTCACATATGGGTAATAGTCATGTTAGAATTGTGACACAATTTTGACTTGATTTTTTATGAACTTCTAATTTTTGTTTTATGTTATAGATTCGTTTGGAATTGTTATTGAAAAATAACAAATGTTCATTCAACTTTTAATTTTAGAAGAAAAGATATATTAGTCATTTACAGTTAATAAGTTGATTTATTAAGTGAAGAAAAGAAACACAATCAATATGTATGACTCTTACTTCACAATCAGTATATATATGTGATTGGTATCAGTATCTCATGATCTTAGGATCAAAATAAGAGTTTTGGATAATTTGCTTGGGAGTACTCCAAATGGCAAACACATCAGCGCCCCTCTCAACAAGGACTGATAAGCTTCGAAATTGAGTATAATGACTTGGAAGAACTGATTTAGTTGATGGTTCATCTTGTTTAATAGTATCAAATTAATGACATGGAATAAAAAAATAATAAATAATTAAAATAATGACGTGGATACGTAGCCGGTAATATTGGTGACATTGTCACAAAACAAACAAGTACGCGGGTGTAGAGAGTACAAAAAAAAGTAAGTTGGTCATTACGATACAAATGAGAAAGTATGTTGGTAATAAATGGCCTTTACCCATAAGAAAACTAGTTAAGTAAGTTGAAAGAGGCAAAATAAAACAAAGCGTCAATATGTCCGAGTGGTTAAGGAGACAGACTTGAAATCTGTTGGGCTTCGCCCGCGCAGGTTCGAACCCTGCTGTTGACGGTTTACTTATCTTTTATTTTTCAATACACCGACATAATTTTCTTACTGAAACAACAAAACAGACGGTTGAGAAAAAGCATGAACATATTTCTTCAAAGTAAAATTGTTAATGCATAGTATATAATGTTATTGAAGCATGTTTTGAAAAAGTATATAAATATTGAAGTTTTATTGAGATACATGTAAATGCAAAAAAAAAACGAAATACCGGCTATAGTAATTGTTTAGTCATTTACTTTTTTTTTTAAATATTTTACGCATTTAATTCTTCGCCCTCTTAAACGAATGCTCTCTCATATAAAATGTAAGATTTAATGTGAGATTTTCGGATATTATTTTTAAATATAATTTTAAAAGTGATTTTTAAATTTAAATAAATATGACGAGCAAATAATTTGGTTAGCAAAAACATCGGTAAATTAAGAATCGATTTGAAAAAAACAAACCAAACATTAAACCTTCATTAAGACGGCTAATACCCTAGGGTATTAGCCCATAACCATTGTAATTATACAAGCGTGATCAAATAACCAAGGTAAACTAAACGCTTAACCGAACGATACCAAAAATTAAATGACTACAAATGTATAGGAATTACATAGTGTCTTCTATGGAATCGTAATCGATGCTTGACCTTTGGTTGCCATATTGGGAAGTAAGAATACGCGTTTTCTTGTGAAGTCCAGGCGCTGATACGCCGCATCTCTTTTTGTGGATACAGCGTATTGGGCAGAATTAAGCAATCTTTAAATATCATCGTTTAAGCTCCAAAAAATGCGCCTTTTAGCATGTCTTCACAAATCACTCTGTAATTACTGCAATTTACAAATTTAAGCAATTAAGTAACAATTCTTCCAATAATTAAACAAAAGTGGATAATTTATTTGGGATAAATGATGGTATAAATGTAACGTTATTTGATGTCATCAAATATCCCCCCACTTGAATCCTACTTGTCCTCAAGTAGACTCTAGAAATTTATTGAAAATGCATCCCAACCGAAGTTAAGGATTTTTCCGTTTAATCACTTCTTTCATTTTAATCACATGTACAAGACCAAGAACCTCACGAAATATGGAAATGAAAACACTTAGATCACTCAACTAATCTAGGGTGTAACATTTAATTGGTACGCTCATTTGCTCGGTCGTGATTAGTTTCATATCATATGCTTGGCAAGGATACACATCTCCACCACTAGAGCTAAGGAGAAACAAGTCAAAAGGTAAATTGTGTTTTTATTATAATGCTAAGGGTTGATCATTCTATCAATCTTTCACCAAAAGTACCACACCAACAAGGCAGCTGAATCATACATACACGACCATAACGACAGAATAGACATGTATAATTCGATCACATCCTCATTTAAGTTTAACCAAGGGTTAGGATGAAGAATGATATAGGGTAGGGATCTTCTAACTTTCACCAGAAGTAATAAACCAACAAGGTGGCTAAATCATGCATACATGGCCGTAACAATTATAGACATGCATGACTCGATCTCAACCTCGTTCGAGTTAAACCTGAGGATAATTGCTAGGAAAGGGAAGCAAATTGTTGTTAAATAAAATTCACAAAATAAATAGATTAAGCTTGAAATAATAAGGTAGTTGCTAGTAACTTTTCCCGACCTTTCCATGATAAAGAATCACAATTTATACAACCGCCTCGATCATAGATATTACAAAGACAACCTAAGTTGGCATTCCCATAACGATTAACTTCCCGATCATCCCAAACTTACATACTTTTACAAAAGTTGTGATATCGGCCACTTTATACAAAACTATACATCGTTGATTTTTATCCACATGTCAACGAATAATTGATCCTTCCAAGTATTTCATCTGTTTAAGTTTAGCAAACCGACTATCAATCATCCTTCTCTTTTTTGATGCATTTTCTATTTTTCCATTTTTTATAACATAAATCTCGGTGCAATTTCACCGTCTTTACAATCATAATTCATCCGGATAATTTTTCCTTTAACACTTCATCTTCGGACACAATACATAATCGCGAAAGTAGCAAAATACACGAGCTACATATTTTCCCATTGCATTGTGCATTTTCCCAACCTAACCGGAGATAGAAATTTTCACTTTGACACAGGAAATACAAAACTTTACACAAAAACAACTAGCAACTTTGATTAAGTAGGCTTAATCTATAGGGTAGGCTAAGGTGTAAAGGTCTAACGAAATAGACATTTGGTGTGAAAAAGACAGGAATGGCTCAACAGGTTTTTCTAGGGGATCTTACTTTTATAGTGAGAGTAAGCAAAGGGTTACACGAGATTTAACTAACCAATGTAGTTAGTTAATTTTACAACATTTAGGCTTTTTGGTGTATTCCAAGAAATTTACCAGTTAAACATGTTTCTCCATCTAAGTCCATAGTACTCATTGTTGTGGTCTCGAGTGATATACCAAGCCAAGTTTTAAAGTCCACTACATCACTGGCACACTCATAATTTTTGTGGAATTTTTAGTAAACGTTTGAAAACGGAATAGGCTTAATTCTCATAATTTGGCATTAAGGGTTATAGTGCGCGAGGTCATGTAACTAGTAATTTTTACAAAAGTTATGCTAGAAATTTTTTTTAAATTTGGCATAATTTAAGCATATAGCATATTATTTGAAAAATAAAGGACAAGTAGGCGTTCATTCTCCATCCCCTCACTTAAATTATACAACGTCCTCGTCGTATAGATAAAACAGTTAAAGAAAATAGGAATTATAATTAGAACGAGGAAATCCCCTGATATGTTGCTCGAGATGATTCTTCATTGTAAGTTCTTGAGCAAAAGTGTGTTGACGAGTCGTTAGAATGCTCGTACGAGTTCAACACACGTATTTTTCAAAGTATACCATCTCGTCGATTTCCTTACAGCAAGGTCCTGCATAAAAGTTTAGAAGAGAAAGGTGCAATTCCTATCTCGGTTATACAATGGTTACAATGCAAGAAACAATTAAACACATTGTACAGGAGGTCAATACACCGTATCCCAAACCCAAGGATACGCTGTATTGCATCCTGTAATTTTTTTAAAATTTTTGCTGAATTAAATGCAGAATTTAAGGACTGATAAGGTCCAAACATGTTCGATACGGCGTATCCATCGGGGTTCGATATGCCGTATTGAGTGTCTGGGAAGACAGACTCAATAAAACAATTAAAATTATAAATCTTTACAATTAAAAACAACCGGGTTGTCTCCCGATAAGCACTTTTCTTTTAGCTAGTCTTTGAGTTAGACTTTTTCTTTTCCTTCATTCATTTAGTGCGCGTTATGGTCCATCCGCAATCTTTTTTATTGAAGAATTCATGGTAGATGCAAACATGCTGTCAGGGGTTTTTTCCACAGTACTAATTTTTCTTGGACCCACAGTGATGAATTCTTTACAAGAGCTCATCGAATATTGAACTACCGTGAATTCTTTAGTTTTGCACAGCTCGTCTGGGTTGCAGATGTCACGATTAGCGAGAATTGGCATTGGAGAATAATCCCTTTCTATAAGTTTGTAGATGTATTTTCCATCCTGTGCATCCAAGTAAGGTTTGAAAAATAAATTTGAGCATGTCTTTTTGCTCTTTTCCTCGCATGGTTCGTTGTATTCGTCGAGGTCGTCAATCGTTCCTTTTGTTCGTTCATTAACATAAAACTCACATAGTCCGCTTCTGGTGTTCTTGTCTATTTCCCAGTAGTTGTTAAATTTTGATGCCAGCCAATATAGAAATTATAAAAGTAATCTGTTCCGTGGTCCAAGTCATCTGGAATTTTAATATTACAAGTATGGAACAATGGGTAATATTTATGGAAAAATTTATCGCCCAATTCCTTCTAAGTAATAGTTGTTCCTTCATTGTTCCACCATTTCTCAGCATCTCCACTAAGTTATTTCGAGAAGACATGTAATCGAAGTTCATCCTTATCCACATTAGGAATCTTGATCCATTTGGTTATTTCGAGCACTTTTGCAATGTGGTCGGTAACGTCAAGGAGTTGTCATGTAATATTTTCAAGAATTCATCACCAATCTTCAGCTCGGGTTTTGTGATCATAGGTGAGTTAGTATGATCTCTATCATTGTCGTTTGACATCATCCCCTGAGTTGTAACTAGCAATCACCACTTTTTGAAAATAGAAAAAATGTCAGTAGAAAATAGAGATTTAAATGTGGGGATTTTCGAATTGTTACTGTATCAAATGATCAATACGCCGTATTCAATTAATTCGAATACTCTGTATGGGTCTGTTGAAGGTCAGTACGCCGTATTGATTTTACAGAATACACCGTATTGTTTGGAAGAACAAATACGTTGTTTAGATTGCAGAGATCAATACGTTGTTCTAAGTAGAAATGTCGATACGCCGTATCCAACTGGTGGATACGGCGTATCAGTTGATATATCATAACATAATACTTAGAAAACAATTAAATAACGCAAGAATTTAAACACACAATTAAATACGAACATAATTAAATTACACTAATTAAATTATTCTAAGCTAATGGTCAGAAATACTATTAAAATTAAAGGTTAAACTTTTTCACTCCCCGGCAACGGCGCTAAAAACTTGATGTGCTGTCGTGTAGGGTCAATTTATTGATTACTAAGTTTTAAATTTATATTTAGCCGACTTATCCTAAAACAGCAATTTAATGGGGCAGTGTACCCGATCGGGTGGTGTTTCATGGTAAGTAAGGTGTCGAACACTAAAAGCGAGGTCGTTAACCTTATATTCTATCAGTATTTTAATAACTCTAATTAAGTTAAATCTAATTACTTGTTAAACCTACGCTAAACCTAGTTCTAATGATAATGGGGGTTTTCAGCCTAAGAAACTGGCACAGGTTTTATGGTGTTAATAATCAATTCTAATCACAATAAACATGCAAGAAAACAATCAGAAGATAAAAGAGCAGTATAAGACAAATGATAAAAAACCGTATTAGCCATATTAAATCCGATTAAACGCTGGTTTGTTTATTTAATACAATGATTTCTTATCTCAAAGCGTGTAAGAACCCAAACTTAAGGTCATTATTTATTTTGACTTATATATTTATTTTCTAAATTATAGAAAAATTTCTATTTTGTTATTTTGTCG